>SRMA01026835.1:148923-221539 GCA_007224835.1 Danionella cerebrum | reverse complement strand
GAGGATACTGAGGACAGAGTTAGGTGGAAACGGATGATTCGCTGTGGCGACCCCTAAACTGGGAACAGCCGAAAGGAAAAGAAGTTGTTACAAATTATAAAATAAAACATAAATTAAAAAAATCTCAAATACAATATTGAAAAGTAATTTTTAAATATTATTTTTGCAGTCGTAGCCTTTATTGTTTTTTTTTTCAATTAACAGAGAGGACAGTAGAGGGAGACAGGAAGCAAGGCGGAGAGAGAATGAGGTGGGATGGGAAAGACAACAGGCTCTGGACTCGAACCTGCGTCGTCCTTCGCATCCGCTCATACGTGTCCTACGCACCGTCCACTATACCATGGGCAGGGCTAAAATCAACAAGTTTTCTACAATGAACATCACAAAGCAATGAACTACGAAGAATATGTTCGATATTTGAGAGGTTAAGTTTTATAAACTGACGAATGGTGTCCGTCTGCGCAGGTGTACATTGGTCTGAGCATGTGCACAAAACCGGTCAAGCCTAATGGGATCGCAAAACCAAAAACACTAGCCTGTGAACAAATAATCCTCCATTAAACAATTCACTGATGCAAAGATGGTTGGGGACCTTCGTAGTAAGATGAGATAATTTGTAACAAACAAAAATCAATGATGTTTTTTAAATAAAACATGTTTATATCTAGAAAACCGTCTCTATGCCCACACAAGCTCAAATCTGCACCTTACCAAATTCCTTGCACTGAAGTTTTTCCAGAAATTGAAGGTGACTTCAGCGTCTTTTCTCTGCTTGCTGACAAGGCGAGATAAAGCCTCATATCTGGAGCAGCCAGTTTGAATCAATTGGTATTCCCTGGTGTCCTGAACAATGAGGGATAGCGTGATGTATTTTATTGATAAATTAGGAATGATAAAAATTAGGAAGAATTGTTTCTTACTACTTCAAAACAGTTGGCTAGTTTCAGCAGCAGCCTGTTATAGCCACGCAAGTGTTGCAAGGGCATGTAAAACAAGTTCACCAACAGATCAGAGGGCAATGGATTCTTCTCCTTCGACTCTAGAAGAGTCTGTATCAATGACAGTTTCTTCCCAAAGCACTCTCTGAAGAAAGAAAGAAAGAAAGCATGGGAGTTAATGATGGAGTATTTACTCTTTAACGATAAGCAAATTCAATGAGGAGTGCTAACATACTGTGCAGGTTTCACCAATGACTGGAACCCTCCCATCACAAGAAAGTTACCAACTGGACCGCTGAACCTTCAAAAACAAATTATTACTTTTTATTTTACAAAGCTTCTTTCCAACAGAGCATCTGTGCTGTTTAATTGATAAAATGACAGGATTTTAATTACCGTTTTAACCAATTAACTAATTATGTGAATCTAAAGCTGAATTGTCTTTTTTTTTTTATCTTGGAATTATTTTTACTTTTTCTGACTGCTTCCGATGCACCTTACGGTCTGAAAACACTTACATAATGTTTATCAGGCCAGTGAAGAATAAAAAAAAAAAATCCAGTTGTTGTAATGACAAGATTGAGCGCAGCAACAGAACACAAGGTAGTTATGCTGCATCAACAAGATGAGTTTCTTACTCTTTATAACGGTCCATGAAAATAGCTGTATTCTTGATCAACACCAATGTTTCGATGACTTTGCCTTGCTGTAGGAAGTTGGTTAGAGACACTGAGTGTTGTCCCGTCAGAAGACAAAGCTTGCTGAAGCTGCCTGCCATCTCTTCAAAGAGGATCCTGGAGGACTCCCCCAGAGATGAGCCCAGACTTGCTATAAAACAAAAACAGCGAAGATTCTATGATTATCCAGTCTGAATCCTCCACAAAAACAACCCAAAGATCACAAATATGTACCGCAGGCTAGAAGAGGTCTCACGATCTGACTCTTGACCTCGCTGAGCGTGCAGTAGAACTTCCTCTCGGCTGAGGCCAGCTCGTGGATTGTGGATATGAAACCCATTGCATTCTGGTCAGCAAGAGCCAAGCAGTTCAGTCCTCCTCCAAACACTTGGCTCACATAGCCAATCTTAAAGTAAGGAAGCACATGAAAAGCTTGAGCTAGAGCATCCTGGGTATTGATATCACAACTAATAATAATAATTCTGATAAAAAACACTACTATTTTCAAACATTATCTAAATAATACTAATATGTAAATTAAATTCCAATATTTATTCGACAGTAGTAGGTTACAACAATACTCTTTGCTTATCAAACGGCACATTGACCATAGCATGTCCCCAATGCAACACATGTCACAAATTTCTAAGAAAATGTAAGCTTTACAAAACTACTTTATTGCCAAATGGAAAAACCATTTAGTTGAAACATGTATTGGAAAGAAAATGAGAATTAAAAAACATGGTCAGACTAAAGCTGAGACCATGTAACAGGATTTCTGCTTGTGTCATAATGAAAAAAGGCTTTTAAACATGATTGGTCTATATTTAAAGACCTCTGTCATAACATGAAGAACATATACAAAAATAAATGCTGAATCAAAATAAATGTATCGCAATTGAACACTACTTTTAAAACACTCCAATCTCTTTTTTGCATTAAAAAGACCAAACACTGTTTTAAAAAGACCAAAAAATGTTTGCAACTGGCTTTAGTCAAGCTCTGTACTTCCTCAAAGCTAAAACCTGTCTGTGGTGACTTACAATCCCAGTGAGACTCACGCCAGTAACTGATAGCTGATTGGCTGCTGCATGTTGGTCTCATTTGTAGTCCTAATACAGTAAATAATAATTGGACAAAAAACACCACAAATCAACCAAGCAACAACAAAAGCAAAAACATTTAAAGACCATAAAATACTCCAGCCACTAGGGGTGCTGTGCTAACATTTGAGGACTGAGAGCATGCAACGATTAACATGCAGACATTTTTATTAATTCTCTGAGTTAAGAGAGATCTCGTTTTATACATAATTTAAAAAGTTCCTACATTACGCTGTATGTAATATAAAATGTCTTAGAACACTGTGAGCTGCAGTTCTGCTTCAGCTCCAGGGACCCAGCATTGGATTTTCTCCCAGTGTCAGAGCTTAATCTCAGTGTTAAAGCTGATTCTGCTCTTTCTCATGCTTGATCATTTGGTCCTGGGAGTGCCGATTGGCTGTTGGCTACTGTGAATTATCACGTCACATATCGGCGTGCGTCCTAATACGTTGGTCTATGCGCAATTGTTAGCATATGTTTTAGAATAAAATGACAGAAATTATTATAAAAATAACTGCAAGCAGTAATGCGGGGCCAAGCATCCAGTAGGCAAAACGTGAGCAGAAGCACCATCAAAATGTAAACCAAAGACATGAAATCGACAAAAAAAAAAAAATTTGAGCACTATTTAAAATTTTATAAATTTTGACCATTAGGTGGCGCTCTTAGTAATTAACGCCCAAAATAGCTGACACAGGAAAAATGGACATGGTTTGACTCGGCTTGATGCTCCAAACGCGCTGATACCAATTTCATGATTTTTGAAAAAACGGTTTGGGAAATACAGGCCGAATTGCCATATTTTGATATCTCCGGACCACTAGGGGGCAGAGCGACGAAACACTGCATGCAGCCCCAGATCATAGGTGTTACAACATAGACAAAGTTTGGTGTACATAAGCTAAAGCGTTGCAAAGTTATAGCCTTACGATCATTTTTGCGAGTTTTGCGTAAGGATCATTCACTAATAATTCAATAACGGTTTACCGAATCAAAAATACAAGAAATAACTTTTATTCGGCATAGTCAGTAGATGATATGGAGCGAATTTCGTGAAGTTTGGACGAAAGGCCACGGAGAAGTTGGCAAAAGTAGGTTTTACATAAAATTCAGAATGGCGGAAAAATTTAGATGGCGTAAAATGACGTCATAGGGTCAGGTTGATTGAGCCAAGGAATCAGCGGGAAGTGGAATTTCGTTTATACGACTTACGGTTCAAAAGTTATTAGCATAAACGTGGGTTAACTTATTAACCTATTGGTGGCGCTAGACGGTATTGTTTGAAGAGTTCAAATTTGGTCAGATTTTAGGTCAGAGGCTTGGCAGTGAGTGGGCCAAATTTCATAACTTTCCCACAAACGGTTCATACAGCTGCCATTGACTTTGCGGCGGAAATGGAAGAAGAAGAAGAATCGGAAGAAGAAGAATAATAGGAAGAAACGGAACAAACATAATAGGTGCCTTCGCAGCTTTGCTGCTTGGCCCCTAATTATGATAGTATACATACATGTTTACTGTATTCATTGTAAACAATCAATAATGTCATGTTTCACATTAGTGCAAAAAAAGATAACGACAAAGTGTGCGATTCGCCATTCTAAGGAATGCCTAGGCAATGTAAAGAATGCTAAAAGTAAGTAAAAGGTCTAATCCCACCATTCCCCTCCCACCATCCTCTGCGTGGTTGTTTAGGGTAAACGCAAGCATCATATGCAAAGATAATTATTAAAATGCGGCTTATTGTTGCGACAATGCTGTCAGTGCCACACCATGGAAATCAGCTAGAAAGCAATTTAGTTAAGAAACCGTGGGTGCTTTCCCATCATCTTTTTATTGTGTGTTCTCTACTGTGTGGCACCATGTCTGAAGGGAGTGGACCATCAGGGTGAGAATCAATGGTTTCACTATGGATTCTTTCACTTTCGACAACACATGTTGATTCATAAAGGCTTCTCCTCTTGGGCACTTTTTCCTTGGCATTGCATAAAATATCTAGTCAAAGCATGCAATGTCTTTGCATCGATTTTTCCATGATTTCCACTTTGCTAGTAACATCTACACTGAACTAAAAAGTAGATGAAAAGTGTTCATACATTCATGCAGAAGGGAAGGAGGGTGGGCATCTGGGTGAAGGTCCCATTGAGGAGATGAGCACCCTCAGTCTTCTCCAGCACCTGCTCTCCACTGTAGTACAGTATGGGCTGATAACAGTCTCCATCAGCTAGCAGCAGAGTGTGCGTGTGCCCAGCAGCCATGTCCCATACGCGGATCCCATCTGAAATCTATTACAAGCACAAACGCTTGATCAATATTCTGTGTAGAAGACAACGTACGTTCATTAACACAGGAGGCATACCATAGTGAGATCTGGAACTGTGTTAGGCGCATTCATCCGACCCAACTGCCCGAATTTATCACTGCCCCATGAGTAAACCTGTAATTGAGGGAGGTTTAATGTATGACTACTGGAGATCATTTCTATCAGCTGAAACAAATTATTAGAAAGAAAAAGCCGCATGCTCATTTGTCGAGATGTCTCCAACTACAGCTCTAACCCTATTAGAACAACAGTCTGAAACTGGGGGGGGGGGGGAGTTGCTTCGGTGAACTGCAATTCACTCCATGCCACACGGTGGCACAGAAGCAATTCACACTGTGTGAGGTGCATTCATAGAATCGCATGCAAATCGGGGTTAATGCACACGTGCGACAATTGTACAGATTGAAGTAAAAATGAGACACAGGCTGGCGAGATGCTTCTCAGATATCTGCGTCTCTCGGCGAGTCACAAACGCTTTTGTTTCGCCATAATGTCTATGATTAACAATGAGACTAAGCAATGAGAGCCACATCCAGAGGGCACAAAAGCATAAACTGCAATATAAACAGTGGTTTTGGTTCAGAAGGAGGTTTTCTTTTTGGTTTATTTGGACCCAATAAATTAATTTAAATTTAGTGTTCTCCCATTTTGATAACAATCCCAGTCTTGCCCATCAGAGTGACACCCGTGACCAAATCTTTCTCATGAGTGCTTGGTTGTGAGATGCAGTTTGAAAACATGGACACCGTTCTGTCTAAAATCATGGCGTGTGAAATCCTCTGCTGTCGATCTCTTGTGCTGTTTAAATTCAGCAACGACTGGATGCTTCTCCAGACAATCTCTGTAATTTCTCCTTCTGCCCCTCTGGGAGTACAGCTCCTCGTTATGTTCTCGAGTGCCACCTATTGCTGCCTTTCCCGGCTGAAGACACGTGACCACACGAGCCAATCACAGCATTTTAAACACACCGTGAAGACAAAAAACGTTTCTTGCAAAATGACGCACCGTTTTTCCGGCTGGTGTGTATAGTTACATTAGTGTCGTGTAATCAAGGCTAAAGTTTTACTGCCTGCAGCCCCTGCATTAAAAAAAACGCATCGGTGTGTAAAGGCCTTCTGATACCATCCCACAGCTCTCATTGCTGGTGTTCTGGAAGCGTTGGTCCCATTATGTTGCTGCATTTGGGAACTATTGCATTTATCTGCAACATTTGTGTGAAGTTAGATTTGTGTAAAAACAAAAAAAAGATAAATTTGTTTTGGCACAAATCTTATTGCGTACATTTTTATCGTGACCCATCACTCACCTCACATTGAGCCGTCAGCGCCAAGGAATGATTTGCTCCAGCCGTGATCTTGACAACCTCCATTTTGCTCAAGCTCTTTATGCAGAGAGGCTGTAACCTTAGGGAGTAAACAGATGTTCTAGTGAAGCCATGGGGTTAAGAAACTCAACGATAAATTTAAAAAAATCCTGGAAGTGAGCGTTTATGACTGCTCTGCTGTACCTAGGCAAATAATCTCCATGGCCCAGCTGACCTTCGTGGCCTTTCCCCCAGCTCCACACCTCAGTGAAGAGAGAAGGAAGAGAGCTTCTGGATTGGGAGGTAGCAGCTCTAGAATCTGAAACAGACACTGAAGTATATATCTTGTGTCTATGCATACTGTCTCTCGTGGAGTGACCTGATCTATCCTCTTTTGATCCAGCCGCGTGTTCTCGGTTACTGCACATGGCTGGAAAGGATTTATATTCTTCTTATTAGTGTTTAATTAGGTGCATTTTTAGATTTAAGTGGTCATGTGTTTGTGTCTAGTTTTGCTGAGCCTAAAGCTTTGTTCGATGTTCGTCTGCCATGATCTTTCCTGTCTTGCATCATGACTCTGCCCTGAACGTTACTGGCTCTTGTTTGGTTCCCCTTAAATTCTCAATGTGAGCTAGTTTCACAATCTCCGATCTTTTGTGTCCCTAGTCTAGAGTAATCAACTGTTTTATTCAAGTCCAGTTTCATATTTTCAGATTTTGGACTTTATAGTTGCTGAAGTGACCTTTCTGCCCCTCTGGGAGTACAGCATCTTGTTTTTTTTGTTTTTTTTTCTCAAGCTCCGCCTACTGCTACCTTTCCCGGCTGAAGACATGTGACCAAATGAGGCAATCACAGCGTTTGACGCACTGCTAAAAAAAAAAAAACGGCTCGGTGCGCATCTTGAAAACTGTGTGTTCTTTCCAGCTGGTGCTTAAATTCACATTAGTGGCTGTGTAATTAAGGCTAAAGCCCCTGCATACAAAGATGAATACGTGTGTAAAGGCCTTACATTAGCCAATTTACTTCTTAAAATCTCAAAACATCACACTTTTGAAGCCCTGGTTTCCTCCTACTGTTTACAATCAGAGGGGAGGTGGAGATGGGCTGGGTTAATGGTAGACCGAGAAAGGATCTTAAGCCATTTTACAGAATTCACAAGGAATGTCATTTTCAGATGGGCATCAACATTACTCGTGATTAACAGAAAACCCCAGGATGGATTTTGACGATGTTAAGGAGGGGGGGATCTGTAAACATATCAATAAGCTACCATTTTGATTAAATAAACAAAAATGTTAGATTTTATTATGAGGTTGTAACTCCCCTGCATTGATACCTGGAAGAAGTGATACTTGAGGTTCAAAGTACCTGAAGAGAAGCCTCTGTGACCATGTGCTCCCGTCTCTTCAAGTGTGATGTCCGTCAGACTCCTGCTGTTCTTGCTCTGAAGAGGACCATCACTCTCTCTACTCTCCGCACAGGACTCAAACAAACAACCATTGCTCATACCGAGTTCACTGAGGAAAATGCCTCCATCCAAACTGGAGGTCTGTGAAGAATCATCAGAGGTGGAATCCAATGTCTGTGGGGAGTGCATCTGCTCAGTGATGGCTTCTGCTGTGCTGTGCTTTCTGTCAGATGTGACTGGATCAGTTCTCGTTAGTGTTGGTGAAAGTTCATCACTTGGGTCTGCTCGAAAAGCAGAGGTCAGTGAAGACTGGCGGCTCAGAGAATTTGATACTCCACCTGCTGAGACCTCTGCTTGCTCAGCGAGGATTTGATCCGAAATCCTTTTGAGGTAGTCTTTTAAAGCCTGCTCATCAGGGTAGGGAGTGCTTTTGGTTCTTTGCAAGCGTGGGGGTTCAGTATGATCTGGTGGGGTCTCCTGGTTTGTGGTGCTTCCTTCGAAAGCAGTGGTCTGCTCTGTTACATGGTAGTGGAGTGGCACACTTTTTCTTTGTGGTCCCTGAGCCGGAGAACTATGTCCTGACCACCGACCTTCTTTTGAACCAACTAGTTCCACTCCCAGAGGGCAGTAATGCTCATCTGAAATAACGACATGGTCTTTCTTGTCAGTGAAGGTGTAATGGACCTCACTGCACTCATCACATTTATCCTCTTGTGTTTGCTGATGGTCTGGGGATATGGATAACTGAACCAACGCTAGGCTGTGAAACCCTCCACAAGCAATTTGAACCACATATCTTCCCACAAGATGCTCCACTTTTTGGGGTTTCCAGACTGGGAACATGTTGGTGACCAGTCCCAGTTGGCAGCCACTTCCCCAGGCCCACACCTCATGACTCCTGGACAAAGCCAGCGTGTGCTGCGCTCCACAGGCAACAGTCACAACTTTAATAAGCTGTGGGGGACGAGGCTCGTCATCTACCACACTAACAGGAGTGGGACTGGGCACCCAGTTGGATCCAGTGACGCCGCACTGGCCGTAGGAGTTCTCACCCCACATGTAGACGAGGCCATCTTCAGTTATAGCAGAACAGTGGTAGCTACCCGCTGACACAGAGATGACATGCTGACCATTGAGGGAGCTCTCTAAAACAGGCCCAGCAGGCTGGGGTTCCTCTTGTTTCCACGGCTGCTCACCAAAGCTGTAAACCTGGCCCTCTGAGAGGAAAAAGATTGAAAGGCGACATAATTAATGAGAACATTTTTAAACAGCTGTGCAAAACCTACATGCAGCATGCACTGTAATTAGAGATGTTCCGATACCATTTTTCCCCTCCCGATACCGATCTCAATACTTGGGCTCAGGGTATCGGCCAATACCGAGAACCGCTCCGATACCTGGGTGTGTATCGGTATAAACAGCTGTAGCTGTTTCTCGATGGTTGCGAATCGTTTCTTGACGGCCTCAAGAAGGGTGTTTTTCATTGTTTTTATACCAGTGTCCTCCTGGCTCTCCCGAGCAAGTAGCCGTTTTAGAACTGTAACTGAGGGGATCACTTCCGCTACAGACGAGGTGGAGGAGCTAATCTGTTTTTTCATGGCTTTTTCCATGTTGCTTGTGTTGTCGTGTAGTTTACATGAAATGTGTTCACGCGCTGTCTCATATAATTTAGAGAGCGCTGTTTCGGAGATATATTTGCGACCAGCCAAACTGTACCGAGGCTCCAAATGTTCAATTAAGCAGCGAAAGCCCATGTTTTCGACCACTGACAGTGGCTGGTCATCCAGTACAATAAACTCGATTATCCTGTCGGTTATCTTTATTGCTCGTTGGCTGTCTTGTGTAAACTTTTCTCTTTGTTTGAATGAAGCTTCCAATGTTTGTTGCGTCTGGCGCGGCTTGTCCTTCTCATTGGTTGCTTGTGGCAACACGACACAACTTCCTGTGTTTACATTCTGAGCAGCGCCAGCGAAGAAGAATTGATTTCTCCTTTGCAGCGATAAGCAAAGCTAGCGGGCACAACAAGGTTATGTTTATGAAAATGGTATCGGATCGGTACATGGACTCAAATACTCGCCGATACCGATGCCAGATTTTTTTGTGGTATCAGCAGCATTTTCGATACTGGTATCGGAATAGGAACAACTCTAACTGTAATGGTATTTTTTTATAGAGGTGTGTCTCAATTTATGATTTTGTATAAGCGAGGCTGCAGCTCAGATCTGGTGTTTGTTAGTCTGTGTAAGGACAGTTAATGCTGTTACACTATCTAAAGGAGGGTGGAGATAAACAGCAGATTGTTATGTAAAACTCCAAATTTATGTACCTTCCCTTCAGCCTAGCCTCCCTGGTTGCCATTGGATAGCATTTCTCATATTTAGCTTTTCCTCTAACAGTAAAAAATTTTTCATTTCCTGCCTAATTTTGTGACCCATATTAAGAGTGGGCGATATCTCGATATTTAAAATATATCGAGATATTTTTTAAACTCGATATGAATTCTGGCATATCGTATATATCGATATAATGTCTATTTTTAATTTTCGCCACTTTGCTTGTGTGCCTTCTCTGTGCTGCGCTCGTCCGCGCCTCCTTGCTTTTGTTCCCCCTCCCCTTGCCTGTCGTCTCATTCAACATGGCGGCGCCCGCAACCAGCCCGGAGGCTACAGAACTTGTTGCAAAAAAAGAACAGCTGGCTCCATTATATGGAAATACTTTGGTTTTAAGTCGTCAGACGAACAACAGACAGATGTCTACTGCCGTGAATGCCGTGAAAGTTGCTGCCAACCAAAGCTCAACTAATCTCCACAATTCTATAACGCGGAGTGTAGAATATGAAAGACAGAGCGCAAGGTGGTGTAGCATCACAGAGTCCGTGGCATTTCACATAGCGGTGGACATGGCACCCATATCCGTCTTTGAACAACGTGGCTTTAAACGTATGCTAAAAACACTTGATCCAAGTCAGATACAGTTTACCTAGTCGTCATTACTTTTCGAGACAGGAACTCCCGCGATTGTACACTACAGAGAGAGCGCGGCTTGCTGCTGAATTGGAAAAGGTTACTTACAACAGAGGTCCTGCAAAGATGAGCTTGAGTTGTTTTATTTTTGAATGAAAAGAAGGCAATGTGTATTATTTTACAGTTAAATTATTATTTATGTTATCAGGGATTTTGTTTATATCCTAAATGTTACAGGAGCACTTTGTCCCTATGCACTGCCTGTTTTTTAGTTGTTTTATTTTTGAATGAAAAGGCAATGTGTATTTCTTTATTGTTTTATAATATGTATACAAGGATTTCTGAAAGAAAATTTGCAGAAGCACCTCTGAGCTTCAATAAAAAACAACTTTGAAATTTGTAATATTTGTTTTTGCAGTAGTTTTTTTTTTTGGGGGGGGGGGGGGGTTAAATCCTGTCGATATCGAGATATATCGTATATCGAGATATAGCAAAATATATCGAGATATATTTTTTGCTTCATATCGCCCAGCCCTAACCCATATGAAGGACTTGTATTTCTGTTTAAGAAGGCGCTCTGTTTGACTTGCCAGACTGCAGCATCAATAAATAAAGCTTTATTTATTTGAATCCATTAGTGTGTTGTCCCTCCAGTCACCAACCCAACAGAGTTTGCCGGGAAACACCCGCTGGAGATCTCACTGCCCCGGTACAAGAAATAGAGTGATCGCTCCTTTGCCGTAGCAGATCCAAAGATCTGGAACGTGGACAAGCACCTCTACCTAACCAGACCACAGCTTGTAGTTTTTGAAACAAAAATAAGTATTGAAATCTTTTGACAGAAAATTTGTAAGTGGTTAGAAAGAATTTTGAAAATCTTTTTTTTAAAGCTCATGCACTATTATGAGTTGTAACTCAAATTTTCTGAGAAGCAGGCTTCTAAAAATCTTTTAGAAGCTTCAGTGGCTGTGATTAGAAAGCTTCATGAAAGAAACAGCTGAACAGGGAATGCTTTTTCTTCAGTTTGAACACAGAGAGAGAAAGAGAGAGAGAGAGAGAGAGAGAGATACTATATACTTGTTTAAATGTAGTTGAATCAGTCATACAGTAACTTTAACACTTAATATCTGTTTATTGGGTCAGCGGTGACTTCATCACTATATACAAACAAGTCCAGCTTATCTTTAGCTATAACGTAAAAATACATCTACCTACTTTTGATCAGGACTGTGTTTCTTTTGGCAAATGGTTAGACAATTTGTCTTCTGTTGCTTCTTTTCATGTCTAAGGCCACTGCGCCAACAACACACCACAGATAATCAACAGCAAACATTTGGGCAGAGAAAGCGTGTTGGATAACAGTATTCAAATATTCAACAATGCATTCAAGTATTCAATGAAGAAGAGAGGAGTGGGTCACATTATCAGTTGATCAACAAACCCTGTGTGTGCTGCGCTAGAATTATATGATTGTCCTGTGGGGTTATTTTGGCTGGATCTAATTTTTTGGGAGGGGTTAACACTCGTGACACTGGTTAACAACGCCAAAGAAGTCAGCACAGAAAGTTTGTCTTTGAATATCATAACAAACATTAATGTAAACATTAAGGTCTATAGCTTTTGATTTAAAGTCTGTTAGTAAACTGAGGTCACTGGCCAGAGGTGGTAGTCTGGGTTTTTATTTAAAGTTTCAATCAAAACAAAAACTATTGATGACAAGTGAGGCGAGTCCTTTGAATTTCTTGTGCTCTCCTAAAATGGCTCTGTTCCAACCGTTGTTGCAGATTGCATTTTTATTCAGGAATTTTCATCTTTTGTGTCAAGACGTCCTTTTTCTTGATTGACTTCATGTACTACAGGGATTTTTTTTCACCAACATCTCGCTTTCATTCTTGAATGCAAGCCGCATTAAATAAGTTAATGTTCTTTTGTGTGTTTTTTTTTTTTGCTTTTCCCTTCATCACAGCAAATCATTTCTCTCTTCTGCATCCTCAACACTTACTCCACTAGATTCATATCCTCATTTATCACATACACAAACCTCCTCTTTGGCCTTCTTCTTTTTCTCCTTCCTGGAGGCTCCATGCACAACATTCTCCAACCAATACACTGACCCTTCCTCCTCTGACTTTGTCTAACATGTGCTGTCCCTGTGATGTACTTGATCCAAATCCTGTCCTATCATTTCCCAGAAAACCTCAACATCTTCAGCTCTGCTGCTTCAAGCTCTGACTCCTGTCTCCGTCTCAGGGACAATGTCTCTAAACCAGGGGTGCTCATTACGTCAACCAGTAGCACCGGCATGAAATTGAAACAATATCAGCCGATCATCCATCCCGTCACAGTTCAAGTTCAGTAAAGTTAGCTGCAGATTCCCGGATTCGGTTTTCTCTGCTCAATAGCTCGAGACCAGAATGTTCTTAGTAAATAAATAAAACCTATTTTTAATCTGTGTTGTGTAGCGGACAAACTACAAAACGTTTTTTTTTTTATCAAAACAAGTTTCCCTCGGCATTCGCAGAAACACATTAGCTTCTACGCGCAACCAGCTGACATGGAATCGCTTAGGGGCCGTCTGCAAATTACCAGATCCAAAATATGTTTTACTCAGAATATGCTTCATAACTTCATTCTAAATTGCTCCATTACAACCAAAATCAAGCAACACACCACTCTTCACCTGCATATTGTACTGCACGACTCAGTTTCAATAAAAAATGTAACAATTTATTAGAGCATCATTTTTATTCTTGATTATTTGGATCAAAGCTCAATTGCTCCCATAAAAATCACTCTATTACCACCAAATCCAGGTCACACACAACTGTTCTGATGCTTAACCTACTACAACATGCATTTTGTCAAAATTGAGAAATTTTTATTTTTTTCAGAATTTCTATTATTGATTATTTGGATTAAAGCTCAATTGCTCCCATAAAAATCACTCTATTATCACCAAATTCAGGTCACACACAACTGTTCTAATGCTTAACCTACTACAACACTCATTTTGTCAAAATTGAGACAAAAGCTAAAGCTAAGCTAATCAGCATATTACATTCGGTTTTTAGCCCATGCTTAAGTTTATGGTCACCAAAATGAGTGAAGGAGCTGGACCAAGTAAATCATTAAGTCCAAATACCGTTCCACAATAACTGATGAACATTTGGAAGTGTGCTTGAGGCTGGCTGTCAGCAGCTACTGTCCGGACTATGCGTCCCTGGCTGATTCAAATCAGTGCAAGTAATCAAATTAAACTCAGGCTATAACAAATGTAAATAGTTAATTATTATGTGTGTTTTGTCAATTCTCAATAAAGTTGAAAATAATTGTTTGTTGATTGATGTTTTACATTTTTGTAGCGGGTAGATCACTTTGACTTGACCATTTTAAAAGTAGCTCGCAAGCTGAAAAACTGTGAGCACCCCTGATCTAAACCATACAGTGTGGCTCTCTCACCACAGCCTTCTACACCTTCCCCTAGATTCTCCACCCGTTCCAACCTGCTCCACTCCCTTCTTTACCACTTTCCAAATCTCTCCTGTGCTCGAACTATTGACGTCAAGTACTTACTTAAACTCATTGTAACTTTTTCGCCTTTTAACCCTGTAATCTTTTGGTTCAATTTCCACTCATATCATTTACAGTGGTATGTAAAAGTTTGGGCATTTAAAATACAAATATTGTTTGTTTGGATAAGAAATTTAATTTTTTTTTTTTTTTGTCTGGAGAAAATAAAACAAAACTACGTCTTCCGTTTTTATAATTTTTACCGCTGTAAATCATTGAATAAAAACAACATGGTATGTTTATGGCATAATAGTACTTCTCAGGTAGTTATACTTCATTAAACAACCTTAAAAGCATTAGGCTGACTCTAACCTTCCGTCAGTAGAAGTCCGTGTAAGGTGCCGAGGGCAGCGTGGAGAACAGCCCGGGGCAAGAGCAGCCTCTGTGGACTAACTCTGCAGGAATATCCCTGCCATCTGTAGAGCACGCCCCTCTCCCTAGAGACGCCCTCTTCCTCGGGGCTAAAATAAACACCAGACTTCAGGTAAAGATGTTCAGGTTATATAAGTTTCGAACATTTTAACGCAAATAGGGACACTATGAGTAACGTTACACACCTGCTCTGTTCCTCCATTAGCAGGCTTTAATCCATTTTATATGCGACAGCCACCACAGCAACTAAAAGAGATTAACTGATTATTTAAACGCAATTTAAACCCGAACGTACGATATGAAAAACAAGTTTAGCGTTACTATCTCGTCAAAATTGACAAAAGCTCTGGATAAACTTGCGTTACGTGTGGATTATTTTCCCAACAGAAATGGTAATGGGGTGTAGCTTACAAGAGTAGTGCTGGCTGGGTTTTACAGTTAGGTGTGTGAAAGCTCGCGAGTGAACTTGACTGACAGCGGAATCTCTCTGAAGTTTGTTTTGGGAGCTACGGAGAGCGCGAAGGGACAAACGACTTGGAACGCGCAAGTTTACATAACGCGAATAAGTTTACGTAACGCAATAAAAGGTAACCACAAACACGCGAAAGTAAAACTTGTTTAATACTATACCTCTGTGTTGTTCAACGAAGAGCATATACAATATTAGTCATTCTTTTTTATTAAAATCAGGGACACGTGAATTGTCATGTTCACGAAACATACAGCTAAATATTTTTATCATAAAAAGTTCACTCCTATATATAAACTCGAACTGTATCTTTAAAGGAGCAAAAATAACTATCATTGTTAATCATAAATATGACAATATTGGTTTCTTTACATGTAAAATGTAAAAAAAGTAAACGAATGGTAGGAAATAGTATCACATTTTAAACGAACAAAAATGTTTTTTAAAGCTTACATTTCTAGTCGTCAACAATTCTAAAAAAACTTGTTTTGAACTTAACAGATTAAATACGTAAAACGTGTTTCAGTATCTGCTAATAGATAGTTTTAATCCAATGCTTGACTAAGTAAACCATTACAATAGTACAGGTCAAACTTTTAGTTTACAGATTGAAGTTCACTAAACTTTCCTAATAAAGAAGTAGTGTTGTCTATAACAATGCATTTATTAAAACATTTTTTTTTGTGTCTGTCAATGGTGGGGCGGTGCCCTGTTTTGACCAGTCCTTGCAGACGCTATAAGAACCACCCACTGAACGTGAAGCCCCGCCCTATGTCATCTCATTGGTTGTTCACCCTAACCGACTTATTTCAATATGGAAAGTTATGGTGGCTTGTTTTTTACCTTTTTTCATAGCTTTGAACATATCAAACATTAGTAACAACATTGGCATTGATGGATATTTAGTTTTTGTGTTCCACCAATTTTACTTTCTCCCTTGTTTATTTTTCGTGGCTGTTTTTGTCCCATTCACTTCCACTATTATGACCTTTTTTGATTGCAATGCAATGACACCAAATAATCATGCATTTTTTACTCAACATATTTCCTTATCACCCTTCATTCATTCATTCATTCATTCATTCATTCATTCATTCATTCATTCATTCATTCATTCATTCATTCATTCATTCTCCAACCCGCTTGTTCCCTTTCGGGTGTCTATTTCCAGTGCACATTGGTCAAGAGGTGGGAGTACACTCTAGACAGGTTGCCAGTCCATCGCAGAATAATACACACATTCACTCAAACAATCACACCTAATTTAGAATCTTGAATTAACCCAACAGAATGTCTTCGGAACTGTGGCGCAAACCGGAGAACCCGGAGGAAAACCCATGCAAGCACGGGGAAAACATGCAAACTGGTGAGCCTCGAACCAGCAACCTTCTAACAGAAAGGCCACAGTGCTACCCACTGTTGATCACCATTTGGAACCATTAACTCTTAAGATAGGCCTGCAGTGACGGCAGACAGGGGCATATCAATGCAAAAGTTTCAGGGAGGTGTGACAAAATGCTGTAACAAAGAAAGGGGAGAGAGAACAAACGAGAATCTTAATTGAATTGCATAAAAACAACAGCAAATCTTCTAGATACACTTGCACACCATTTCTGAAGGAACTCTCCTGGAGAACTAAGGACAGATCTTCTGTGAATGCAGCTTTCTACATACTTTTGTTTCTTTTTGCAATCCCAGACACACCCGATGTTAGGATCAGGGCTCTCTGGGGGTGGGGTGGGGGGGCATGCATCACTTCCAGTACTTCTTGTACCCCATCTTTGGACCCTAGCTTAGTTAAGTTTAGGCCTTTAGGCAAAATTATCAAGACAGAGCCTGGAACAGCTGACTGTTAGGCTCAGTCAGATGCCGAATGAGGGAGGAAGGCCTAAAAATGCACCACTTTTTCCACAGAAAGGTGCTGCAAATCCCTTTATCTCGCTCCTGGCTGCCACCACCACTCAGTCCACAGAGGAGATGGTGCCAACATTCAAGTTGTAATACCTGATGAAGGTATTGGGTGTTGATCAGCCGCAGCTCTACATAAATCGGCAGGCGAAACACTCTTGTCCAATGCACACGAGGCACCAATGTAGCGACTGGAGGCCCAAGGCCTGGTAAGCAAGCTGGATAGCTACCAAAATCCAGTGGACTAACCATTGCGTGATCCTGATTGCTGTCCCTTAGGCAGAGCTTGCAGGGTCACCAGCAGGCTCCTCAAGAGAGCCGATGGGACCTTAGGCATAAACCGGGTCTGGGTCTGATCACCACCAGGGGATCTCCAGGCCCGAATTCCAGGCAGGATTCTTCAATGAACAGTGCCTTCAGATCTCCAACCCTCTTAAGGGAGGCCAAGGCCAGCAAGAGCATCATCTTCAGAGAGCAGACTTTAAGCTCTGCTGTTTGCAATAGCTCAAAAGGGGACAGCGCAGCCCATGTAGGGCAACTGCTGATCGGTTCCAAGAGGGAACTAGGGGAGATCCCACTGTCAAGTTTTACCATCCTAATGATTTCCCTTCAACCAGAAGGTGGAAGGAAGAAATTGAGGCAGCGCAGACCTTAAGGGATGAAGGGGCAGTCCCAAATTAAATGCCTAATGGAGGAAGGTCAGCAGGACCCTGATGGGAGGAGAGCCGACCCCACTTCCCAGCATAGCAAAACATCAAGGAGGGAGAGTCCTAGCTAGCGATGAGTGTTAGGGATCAGGGGACGGTGCAGTAGTCGGGTGAGTGAGTCCAGGTGACGGGGCGTACATCACCTTGGTAATTGATATATGCTATGACCGCTGTGCTGTCTGTCCTGACAAACACATGATGACCCTGGAGGAACAAGTGAAAGTATTGAACCTCTAGGATAACAACCACTAACTCAAGAAAGTTGATGTGCCAGCGGCCCTCTAGTCTGTCAGAGGCATCCGTGGTCACAAAACCTTCACAAACCTTTGCTCGGTGGTCTCTGCACCCTGGCACAGAGGAAGGACACAGATATCCGGACCTTCAGGGTGAGGCGACCACTTACTGTCATGGACAGAAGTAGTCTGCCTTGACGCCATGCCCAAGAGTTTAGTTGAGAGTACTGGATCAGGCTCAGCTGAAGATTAGAAAGAGCAGGGGTATGGCACAATGCTATCTGGGCTAGCACAACAAACCAGGATTCTAGGCAAGCAGCCTTCTAATGCTTTCAGCTCAGCATCGAATGATTGAAAGGGAACTCTTTCCCGAACTCATCTTAGCAGTACAGCAGGCTGTATGACATGATCATTAGCAGCTGTTAGGTTTAACTGGTCGATTTTAAACTTTTTGCCGTTTTAAGAACTGATGCTGGCTTGAAGGTAAAGATTATATAAAAATATTTTTCTTTTGTTAAAAATAAACAATCATTATTAATATTCAGTAAACATTCTTCTAGGTACATTATTAGAGGTCTATAACTGCTATATATTGAGTTAATTTTTCCAAGAGGTGTCAGTCAGCCATTGAAAGTAAAAACAATTAACTACCGGTAAATACAAAATGAAATCCCTAATAAATAAATAAATAAAAGTCACCAATCTGGTCGTCAAAAGTGGTTAGAGATTTACACTTTGAAAATGTAACATGCTTCTATAACCAGCAGAGGGCACAAGAACGTTACTGTCTCCTTGCAATTTTAAATTGCATGAACATTTTGTTTATGGTGCAAAATCCAGTGCTGTCACTGCCACTTAATTAACTGTCATCACATCTAACTGACCATTTTATTTTCATTCAAAGAAAACAAGACAGAACACAGCAGTGTATATACATTTAGAGCACCAGACAACCACCCTGGAAAACTATAATGACATGTGAAAGTTTCTGTCCAGTTGGGAAACAACAGGGGGGATAAAATAGAAAGCATCAACAAGCCGGGTTTGTGGAGGTGAAACCACACACACAATAAAAGAAGTTGGAAGGAGTGGCAGGTATGAGATAACTCTTTGCAAGACACCCACAGGAGTTTGAACTCTCTCACAAAGTCCTCCCTGAAACTCCTGCGTGAGCTCAGCTTGTTTGCTCTTTTACTGTTTTCTATATTAAACACGCACACAACTTTGGCCTGTGGAACTTGGCCCTAAATTTTAGTATGTGTGGTCATAAACACTTACACGAAATGGTTGGAGAAGGAGGGGTCAGGGTGTGTGGTGGGGGGCTGGTGAAGAGCCATGTGTTTGCAGTGGTCACCTCTGTTTGGAGACATTAGCTGTGTATGTGAGTCGCTACTTACTGTATGTCAGGCCTCAATTGACCTCGGCATCTGTTCTCTGTCAGCTTGTGGAGAATCTATTCGGATTATTAAACTCAGAATTCAATTACCTTGATGAGCATGTGATGGGCCTTCAAAGATTTGAAGACATGATTGTGGAGATCACAGAGTGGTTTTTGAAATTAAACTTAAGCAAATTAATGATTTCAGTACTTCAAGATTTGTAAAGTAGATTTAAGAGAAATAGGGCAGCATGGTGGCGCAGTGGGTAGCAGAAGGTTGTCGGTTTGAGGCTTGTGGAACATGGAAACTCCTTCCGGGAAGATCATCGGACAAGAAAAAGTATGTGGTCAAAAGTTACTTATCCTCTTAAGCCCTGAGGCCTATTTTCCGAAAATCCTATACTTTTACTTTTTAAGGCATTTCTCAGCTTTTACAAGGCCTAAACTGCAAATCTTAGTATCAAAATGAAGATAGTTCTTGGGGAGTGGTGTGGATGAGTTAATTTGACAGTCAAGAACACTGGGTAAGAGTAATTGATGTTGGAATGGCCAAAAAATGAACTCCGCCTAAAAAAAAAACACATGTTTCCTCCAATATCTCTTTATTTTACTTATAACGAAGCAAATAAACACAATCAATTGTAACCACTACATGTCAAGCACATCTGTAGCAAGTTTGGCGTTCATACTACAAGAAACTAATATTCTGTAAAGGTTTTGATTGAACAAAGTTCAGGCGTAATCCATGTTGGCAAAGTTTGGCACAATTTGGCACAATAATTGAAATATGGAAAAAATCTTGTCCAAAGCTTCAGCTACGTTCATAGTCTTCTTTTCTTGCTTACGGGACATGATTTCAGCAAAAAAACCTCCTAAAGAAACACTGTAAAAGGGGGGTAGAAGCTCATTTACGCCATCTTGCTGCGCTTTGGGAACATTTCATTCACAAACGCTTTCGACGTCGAGCTTCCGCGTGTCCCTACCCCCCGACCATCTGTCCAATCCGGGAGATCTATATATCGCTGGAAAGCTCTGATTCTGAGGAAACCAATCAGCTCAACCATTTTGAGACTGACTGGATCGCCGACGAATCACACGACGCGCAGCGTGGAGAGACGTGCTCTTACGCACGGGGAGTCATTCCATATTTGGTGACGTAAGAGGAGCACTGGAGCAACAGAAAAAACACAAAATGGACTTTTCGCGAAGCTATCGACCGGACATAACAACAAACGGACTTTTATCGCTATGGAAATAACTTTTTGTTGAAAAAACGGCAAAGGTAAGACAAGATTTACATGCTTGCTTGGTTTTCGCTGGCGTTTTTTCGGGGAACTTTCGCTCCCTGCTCTGAAATACTTCATGCAATGTAAATGAGTTGCATATCGCTGGATTCAGCTGGTTCTTAGCTTTCATTTAATGTCATGGTTTTGGTGTTTCTGTTTATATTGTGGATACATATCGCACATAAACAAAAACGTGGTCATGAATTATACTCCGGACATGTTGTTGTTTATTTGCATGGCGTTCGAGCTGTGGTTAACGGATATGAAATTGAATTAGATACGTTTTTAGAGGAGTTTCCGCTGAACACAACAGTATTTAATATGTGTGGGTTATTCTCAGGGTTAGTGAGCTATGAGTGAAAATGTAACGCACAAGGGGGCAAGTCCCCGGTACCGGGGACTCTCGGGCTTAAGAGGTTATTATACATTCAAATAGGATAAAATCAGATCCTTGCTATAATGCACCAATATCTAGCCTAGATAAAAGCACAGATTTATATATTTCTACATTTACAAAAACAATGTTAAATAATAACACCATGTGCAGTTTTACCGTAGATTAAGGATGGCACACATCTAACGATGAATTAAAAGATTGAATGATCGTTGTCCAAAAGCATCGGGTAATTTCCTTTTTTTTTCTCTTAGAGCAGGAGGGTAGGTAAAAAAACAACAACATATCATAAGCCTGTCTAAAGAAGAAAGATCATTTTACTTGTTTTAAAATGACCAAAATTGGGACTATTTTGTACATCCGGAGGCAGCTTATTTCAGAGGAAGGGGCAGCTGAACTAAAATTAAGAGATGCCAGAGATAATCTAGAAGATTTGGTTATAAATAAAATAAAATAAAATAAAAAGTTTGGGTATGACGCAGCAGATCTTTATTAAGCAACACCTATAACGCTTCTTTTTTTTTTAACACAGCAGTTATTATATAACAAATGTAAATAATATAATAAGATCTTATCTTGTTTTTATTCATATTTATAATAATGACATAATGAGGATGAGGAGAACAAGTGTACTCTGTGTGTCTGAGCTGGAGTGAGGTAAAAGCATCAGTATGGAAGAAACTTCATTGCGTCAGCTTTCAGGATCAGAAAACCTAAAAAAAGAAGAAAGTTTAAAACAAAAGCTCACAAATGGGGATGTGTTTGTCTTATAATGAGAAAATAAATACAAGATGTACAAAATTCTGTTATTTTAGTGTAAAGGGGGCAGAGCGGGGGTATGGTTTGCCGGTATTTTCAGCGTTGTTTTGTACAAATTTAACACATTCAAATTTGACATTTTCACACACACACCTAATCAAGCTGCTTGTGTGTCACGGATTGGCCAGGCTCTTCCACCACAGTCACTCAAAGATCACCGTCACCTGAATATTAATCACGCACGGATGGAAGCAATCAACACACACCCTATTTAAACTCACTGCTCCTCACCACTCGCTGTCCAGGCTCGTTCCTACGAAGCGGACTCATTGTGCTACGCTCTGCGTGTTCATAAGACTTATTACCTGAGATAACTTACCTGCCTTGATGGCACCCACTTGATGACAACATGCAAAATCCTACCAGTGAGTCTTGAACTGGCAACCTTCTAACTGTGCCACTGTGCCGCCCATATCTCAAAATTTCAAAGGCATATTGACTGAGGCATATTGACTGTCTACACATACCCTGTTTTTTTCTTACACTGTATCCAAAATCATGGCATCCACTGTCACGGGTTGGCGAGAGAGACACGAGGACGCCATCACATTTTTCCCAACCCCAAAAAGGCAGTTTATTAAAAACGCATATCTTTGCTAACACACTCACATCGTGAGCCGATCTCACAAGGAATCCATCTGGTGCTGAGTAATGCAGGGTGGCCAAGCCCCGGGTGGGGTCGTATCTCCTCCTCCAATGCCGGCGGGCACTCTATATTCCAGGCCCCAGGGTGTGGAATCTCGAAAAGTCAGAGCCCTGCCTTCTCCAGGTTCGTCAAGCTTTAGAGGCCCGTCTCCGTGGTGGCTTTTTTTCTGGCATCACAGAAGGTTGATAATCTCCGATCTCTCCGCGGGGGCAGGTGTGTCCGGCCGGGTCCAGTGACTCAGCAGGCCCGTCGGCGCAGCAACCTCGCTGGTCCTTGTTTTGGACCGCACTTGGTTTTTATAAACAAATCAGCAACAAATTGTTACAACAATGACAAACCCCACCTCAAAAAAAAAGTGTTTCATTGTCCACAAGCCCTCCGGGTCTTTTTCAAAATAACCTACCTATTGGCCCTGAATCAATCTCTGTTCTGATTGGTCAACTGTTCATTAGGCTGTATAAGCAATTCAAGGGCCTATAAAGGGGTAATAAATAATATTTTCTTTGAAATTGAGCAGACTACTCCAGCAGCTGCACACTGTAAACGTAGACCATGGCAGTGATTCATTCATCGCTCGAGGAACAGGCAAAATCTTGCCTTGGGCAGCCAATGCTAGCCTTGGGTAGTCAGATCAAGAGTAAAGTATCTGATAAGAGATTAAACAACACCCAATGTGTAAGTTTGAGCTACAGTCTGACAATGAATCTGATGTTTTTGTGAACTTCAAATATCACCAAGTAACATCAATGAGTGTAAGCTACCTACATTAGGAGTTGGGGACTGTATACTTGAGCACAATTATTAATTTGCACCTGTCATGCGCTCAGATTTAAAATGAGTAGAACTAAAGTTATTATGGAGGGTTAATAATATAATAGGCAAATGGGGCTGAAAATATTCTCATTGTTACAGTTTTAGTGCACTAGACACACTTTACCTTGACGAGTCTATGGAGGATGGCGCTGGGATCTTCTCCTGACGGATTCTGACAGCCGTGCTGGCTGACTGAATGCAGTCCTCTCATGCCAGAGCAGGAAATGAGAAACAGGTGCTTAGATGAAAGAGGAGAATCTACAGAGGCCTCAACCCTGCACTGCCTCCGCTCTTCCCCCACATATTCATGTCTGTGTGAAATCACCTGTCATACTCACAACATCTCTCTTGCTGAGCTAAAATGTAACCTGAGGACATCGAACCAAGCAGAGTACTTTGCTCTATTTCACAAAGTCGCTAGCCTTCTCACCAACACAAAACCTGTGTTGTCCTCTTCTCTTCCTGTTTGTGCTTATGGTTTTCTGTTTTATTAAAGCCACATGTTCTATGATTTCCACTGCTTGAGGCTGAGTATTACCTTGGAGTTCCACTGATCCATCCAAAATCACAACTTCCTGCAAAGCTTGAGTTCCCAACTGATCGGTAGTTAGGAGATCTGTCATGTTTGAATTCTCATTGGTTGGCTGCCATTGACTATGGAACATAATCAAGTGCAAAAGTCATCAAATTACTGTAACTGCAACCAAAATGTAACCAAATCAACAAACGTTGAAGTTGCAAATATACACAATGATGTGTAGTCATGCAGAGTTTTTGTGGAATTTTTCAATGAAATATTAAACAAACCCCAAATATATGCTTGCATTTTAACATTTTATGACTCAAAATATAAAACCCTTCTTCTGTCTATTTTTTTTAGCATTTAATCACTTTTATTAACAAATAAAGATTTCCCACCACAGATCATACAACCCTGTGATGGATCCCCCTCCAGATTCTCCCTGTGAAGAAAGGGTTCTCCAACTGAGCACTTGGTACACAGGTACATAAGTGACCCAGTTTGCCTCTTGGGATTTCCATTCAGTACCTAGAGGTTTATCCATGAAGAACCCCTGAGACAGGCCCCCAGAGAAGAGGTTTCTTGCTTTTGTAAGGATCTAACCATTGATCCCACCCACATGGAGGGTTGGAGGCCACCACACACCTACTAATTTACACTGGCACCCAATACTAACTTTCTACTCCCCATAAGGGTAGTTCCCTTGTGTATTGCCCACTATGCACCAGGGTCCAGTGAATGAGGCGGTAACCTTGATGTTGGACCTGTCTCTCCTGCGCTTTATGTATGATAACCATGTATTGATTGGAGATGTTTATGAGATCCCTGAAAGTAAAAATAAAGTTACCAGGGGCTTGATTTAATTAGAACCTGCCACCACCAGATTCTAAAGCATTTGACATGCAGAGTCGTTGGTCTCGAGATAGGAGATCATTGCCCTTCTAGCCATAGATAAATTAACCAGCTCCTTTGAGCCAATATGGAAAGACAGTTTTTCAATTTGTTCCTTCTGGTTTCCAAAAGAATGACAGGTTATGACCAATCTGAGAGCTGTGACCTCTAAATCACTTCTTGGCCAGGTTGCTGTCCAGGATTCTAATGCTCAAAAAATGGTTTTCTGATTTGTCCTTAGGATTGGTTTATTATTCTTGATCTGAAGGATGGCTTTTTTTCACGTGACAGCACTCTCTTGACCCCTGCAGTTCTGTTTTAAAGGTTAAGCCTTCCATCTGTCCTCATCACTTTGGAGGTATGCAATAATGATCGAGATGGCCCTAACCCCATTAAGTCAGGCAGGTTTCCAGATCCTCCCATATCTAGTTGACGTGATTGGACACAGGGTGCTATCAGAATTTTTGGTCTAGACCTGGAGTCATGGAGCATATGAGCTTGCCTTTATGATGAACACAAACTTGTGTTAACTGCACTCAGAGGAGTGTGTTGGCATCCGGTGGTCACTTGGAAAGGCCACTGGGGCATATGGCATTAGTGGGCCCTCTTAGACTAAAAATCCCAGGTTGAAGCATGGCACATAATTGCAAATCGACCACCCACAAAAGTTTACAGTTAGATTCCTTAAAGACAGCAGGCATCTATGGCCTTTTGGCCAGCTTTAGCGCATTCTTAGGACGTTTCTGCCCCTATCACAGGACTACAGGGACCTCCTTTAAAACTGCTCAATTCAGTGGAGCTGAATCATGTTTCAGAGTAACTGTACCCAGCAGACAGGAGACAGAAAGAGTATTAATGTGCTTAATGGCACTGTTAGATACACAGCAGTAGTGTGAGTAGCTCTTCTCAAACAATGGATACTTGTGATGAGTTACCTGATTTTCATTGTGAGCAGATATAGGTGAAAGAATACAGTGCTCTTAACCATGATGATTCTATCAAGAGGGTAGAGGATATTAGTCATATCACATATTAGTTATATATTAATTACATATTAGACACGTATGGATGGGGGGGGGGGGGTGGTTGTACCTAGACTCCATCCGTGAACCAACGGTGATGCTCCAGGGCATCACTCCCACCCACTTTTAATGCATCTTACATCTTCAACACATCCATATACAGTGAGGGAAATAAGTTTTTGAACACCCTGCTATTTTGCAAGTTCTCCCACTTAGAAATCATGGAGGGGTCTGAAATTTTTTAGCGTAGGTGCACGTCCTCTGTGATAGACATGATCTAAAAAGAAAAATCCAGAAATAACAATGTTTGATTTTTTAAATATTTATTTGTATAATACAGCGGGAAATAAGTATTTGAACACCTGAGAAAATCAATGTTTGTTTTTTTAACTTGCCCTGGACCGCTTAAAAGCCATCACATGGGAGAGTATATGCTTTGCTGAGTTGGACAGTTTTGCTTTCTCCAGGGGAGTAAAACACCTGGTGTGGTGTTTTCTCCTCTGGATTGGAGCATTTAATGTGTGTAAATATTTATTAGTTTTGGTTTCCACAAGTCAGTTTACATCAGTTGTGGCAGGACATCAATGTTAATACTTGGTACAGTAGCCTTTGTTTGTGATTACAGAGGTCAAAGGCTTCCTGTAGTTTTTCACCAGGTTTACACATGCTGCAGGAGAGATTTCTGGGCTGTTGCTGAGACACACAGAGTTTGAGCTCCCTCCAAAGGTTTTCAATTGGGTTTAGGTCTGGAGACTGGCTAGGCCATGCCAGAACCTTGATATGCTTCTTATGAAGCCACACCTTTGTTCTCCTGGCTGTGTACTTCGGGTTATTGTCATGTTGGAAGACCCAGCCTCGACCAGTGCTTCATCTTCAGTGCTCTAACAGAGGGAAGGAGGTTGTTCCCCAAAATCTCGCAATACATGATCTCGGTTATCCTCTCCTTGATACCGTGCAGTCGCCCTGTAACATGTGCAGAGAAACATCCCCAAAGCACCCCCAAACCTCTCCCATGCTTCACAGTAGAGAAGGTGTTCTTGGGATGGTACTCAGTATTCTTCTTCCTCCAAACACGCTTAGTGGAAATATGACAAAATAATTCTATTTTGGTCTCATCTGACCATGTGACTTTCTCCTTTGACTCCTCTGGATCATCCAAATGGTCATTATCAAACTTAAGACTGACCTGGACATGTGCTGCTTTAAGCAGGGGAACCTTCCGTGCCATGCATGATTTCAAACCATGTCGTCTTAGTGTATTACCAACAGTATCCATGGTAACGGTGGCCTCTTTTCAGGGCATTGACCAGCTCCTCCCATTTAGTTCTGGGCTTAATCCTCAACTTTCTTAGAATCATTGAGACCCCACGAGGTGAGAGCTTGTGTGGAGCCCCAGTCCAAGAAAGACTGACAGTCAGGTTTAGCTTCTTCCATTTTCTAATGACCGCTCTAACAGTGGACCTTTTTTCACCAAGCTGCTTGGCAATTTCCCCATAGCCCTTTCCATATTTTTTTAATATGTCTGTGTGTCTCCGTTCAGATCAGATTGTAATGTGACGCATATGATTTTATCCACTCCCCATCCGTGATCTATTATCTGTATTATAAATGGCCTCATTCTCAATGCACATAGATAAATAACTGTGTGTGTGTGTATATATATATATATTTATATATGTGTTAAGGTATGTACAAACTGCAAAAACTGTACTGCACAAACTGTAAAAAACTGCTATCGTATGTTCTATTGTTCCCACTCCAGAGCCTTTCCCCCTCACCTGTATCTCTCATTGACTACCCCTTTTTTAACACCTTCCTGTCCTGATGTATAATTATTGCAATCTGATCCATTAAAAAACTAGAAAGTGCATTTCCTAGCGGAAAATGCGTGTGAATGCAGAGAGCTGAAAGAGAATGCTTAAAATTGCTGAATTCCTTGGCTGAACGGTGAAACATTAGAAAGTTAAAAGTGTCAAAAGTTGAAAGTTGAAGCTAAAAAGTGAAACATTGTAATTTGAAAAGTGTCAAAATTTGAAAGCTGAAGCTGAAACATTGTAAAGTTGAAATATGTAAAGTTGAAAGTGGAAGCTGAAGGTTAAAATATTAGAAAGTTGAAAGTGTCAAAAGTTGAAAGTGGAAGCTGAAAGGTGAAACATTGTAAAGTTGAAAGTGGAGGCTGAAAGGTGAAACATTCTAAAGTTGAAAACGTATAAAGTTGAAAGGTGAAGCTGAAACATTGTAAAGTAGAAATATGTAAAGTTGAAAGTGGAAGCTGAAAGGTAAAACATTAGACAGTTAAAATTGTCAAATTTGAAAGTGTAAGCTGAAAGTTGAAACATAAAAATAAATGTGGCACATTGTAAAGTTGAAAATGTCAATCAATTGGGTTGCTATGGTAATAAGTATGGTTGCTATGGAGGGGTCACAGACATAATATATTGTTATCTGTGTGACTACGAGTAAATTAAACCTACCCCCATTTCTCTAGCATTTCGCTAAGCTGAGTTAGAGAAATGCCAATTGGGTTGTTATGGTAACACGTCTGGTTGCTATGGAGGGGTCACTAACATCATATAATGTTCCTTGAGTGACTACAGGTAAATTACACCAACCCCTGTGTCTCTAGCATTTTCCTAAGCTGAGGTAGAGATATGCCAATTTGGTTGCTATGGTAACCATATGGTTGCTATGGATGGTTTAGTTACCTCGGTGATTGTTACGGGGGTCATAATTATTGAAACAAACTCACCCCCATGTCTCTAGCACTTTCCTAAGCTGAGGGAGAGATGTTTCAATTTGGTTGCTATAGTAACCAGTATGGTTGCTATGGAGGGGTCAGTGACATTATATAATGTTCCCTGTGTGACAACAAGTCATTTAGACCAACTCCTGTGTCTCTCATTTTCCTAAGCTAAGATAGAGATGTGTCAATTCGGTTGCTATGGTAACCAGTATGGTTGCTATGGAGGGGTCAGTGACATTATATAATGTTCCCTGTGTGACTACAAGTCATTTAGACCATCTCCCGTGTCTCTCTCATTTTCCTAAGCTGAGATAGAGATGTGTCAATTTGGTTGCTATGGTAACCACTATGGTTGCTATGGAGGGGTCAGTGACATTATATAATGTTCCCTGTGTGACAACAAGTAATTTAGACCAACTCCTGTGTCTCTCTCATTTTCCTAAGCTAAGATAGAGATGTGTCAATTTGGTTGCTATGGTAACCAGTATGGTTGCTATGGAGGGGTCAGTGACATTATATAATGTTCCCTGTGTGACTACAAGTCATTTAGACCAACTCCGGTGTCTCTCTCATTTTCCTAAGCTGAGATAGAGATGTGTCAATTTGGTTGCTATGGTAACCACTATGGTTGCTATGGAGGGGTCAGTGACATTATATAATGTTCCCTGTGTGACTAAAAGTCATTTAGACCAACTCCCGCGTCTCTCTCATTTTACTAAGCTGAGATAGAGATGTGTCAATTTGGTTGCTATGGTAACCAGAATGGTTGCTATGGAGGGGTATGTGACATTATATAATGTTCCCTGTGTGACTACAAGTCATTTAGACAAACTCCCGTGTCTCTCTCGTTTCCCTAAGCTGAGATAGAAATGTGTCAATTTGGTTGCTATGGTAACCAGTATGGTTGCTATGGAGGGGTCAGTGACATTATATAATGTCCCCTGTGTGACTACAAGTCATTTAGACCAACTCCTGTGTCTCTATCATTTTCCAAAGCTGAGATAGAGATGTGTCATTTGGGTTGCTATGGTAACCAGTATGGTTGCTATGGAGGGGTCAGTGACATTATATAATGTTTCCTGTGTGACTACAAGTCATTTAGACCAACTCCCGTGTCTCTGGCATTTTCCTAGGCTGAGATAGAGAAGTGTCAATTTGGTTGCTATGGTAAATAATTTGGTTGCTATGGATGAGTTGGTGACATCATGTTTAATCTACATTCAACTTAGATCAATATAAAACAACTCCCATCTCTCTACGATGTTCCACTTAGAAGATATTTGACATTCAAAAATGATGTTGAAAAGTGGGCGTGGCTTGATGAATTTTTGTTAAATCATAAGCAATGATTGGCTGGATTAGTTATATGCATCCTCAATGTTGCTTTGAATCTCCATTGTGAACCAATTACAAAAAGCTATTTTACAATAGGATCGTATGGGAATCAATTGCCCCATTGAAATGAATGGCAGCAATGCATCTCTATGGCTCATTGTGAGTCTATGAGAAGGCTAAGCCAATCAAATTTCGTTATTCAAATTAGTTGATTAACAGCTGCCTCCAACTGCCACTTTTTGAATCGAGGAGACATTTCTCAGATGTTGACCATGCCTCAAACAAATAAACATTACAGAGGAACCGTAAGACATATCGAGATGATTCTTTCTTTGTGAGAAGCAGAAGGCCTCAATGAAGATTATGGTGTAAAAAAATTTAAGATATGTGGAAAATTCTATTAGTTATGGCGAGTTAGAAAAAGCCTTAATTTAAAACCTTCAAGCATTATTTTCTGGGTGAAATGCATTGATCTTAATGGAGCAATTTGCTTCCCTCGTTAAGGTTTAGCCCTCCTAGTTTAAAAACCGTAGGTCATATGAAAGAAACAACTGCATCTTTGGAAAGAGGACAAATTTCTCTACCACTTTAATATAAAATTTGTCCATAAAGGGTAACGTTTAGTTTAGGAGAGAGGAATAAATGAAGACGTTTGAGATGTGAAAAATTAGAGTGTAAGCTAGAGTGGAGCAGAATTAGGTAAAAATCCAAATTCTTCATTAAACTTAAACTGAGATTAATTAAAATCTGTAAAAGATATGTAAAAGCTGAAAAGAGCTTTTAAAAGCTGAAAATGTGTTAAATTGTTTAAAATTTGAATGATTGCTCTAGCTGAAAGTATGCTGAAGTTATGAAGTTTGAAAAAAAGCTGAAGATTTAAAGAGATTTGAAGAGTCTCCCCATTCATTTCAATGGGAAAAATATTTTAAATAAAGTTAAATTTTATAAAAAGTATAAAAGATATCAAAAGCTGTATACGAGCAACATAGAGCAAAAAAAGCTGTACGTTTTGACGTTTGAATGGTGTTTCTAGGGCAAAGTATGCTGAAGTAGTAGGCTCCGGAAAAAGGGGGGGGAATAAGAATAAAAAAAATAATAATAATAAATACGTAGGATAACAATAGTGTGAATGCCTCTGCATTCACACTAAATACTTAATTACATAAATTCACGACTTCCATCCAGAGTAGAAAACACAACATCATAGGTTCACTCCCCTGGAGATATCAAAACTGTCCAGTCTCCCTTGTGGTGGCTTTTAATAGGACAGGAAAAGGTTAAAAAATAAACAAAAAAAAGGGTTGGGGAATGAAATATACCTGCAATTCTGGAATCAGCTACTAGTAAAGAAGGGTGCACGTCAAAAAGGATTCAAATACGTCTTTCACTCAGTTCAGCTACATATAAGCTCTAAATACAGAGAGATATCAGAGAGGTTATAAAGGCTGTTTAGTCTTTAGTCGGTTTGGTCTACCTCATTAGTGTGAATGCAGAGGCATTCACACTATTGTTATCCTACGTATTTATTATTCCGTTTCTTCTTCTTCTTCTTTTTATTATTCCCCCCCCTTTTTCCAACCCTAACTACTCCCGCATACTTTGGCCTAGAAACACCATTCAAACGTCAAAACGTTCAGCTTTTTCCAGACTAGGTTGCTATTACGTTTCACTTTACAAACTTTTATACTTTTTATAATATTTAACTTTATTCAAATTATTCTTCCCATTGAAATGAATGGGGATATTCTTCAACTTTCCTTTACACTTTCACTTCTTTCAACCTTTATAACTTCAGCATACTTTCCACTAGAGAAACCATTCAAACTTTAAATAAATCTACACACTTTCATCTATTAGATGTATATTTAAACTTTTTTATATCTTTTATAGATTTTTATTAATCGCAGTTTAAGTTTCATGAAGATTTCCAATTTGAAACTAATTCTGCTCCACTCTAGCTTCCACTCTAATTTTTTTTTTTTTTTTCTTCATCATCTATTCTTCTTTCTTAAACTAAATTTTAACCTTTATGCACAAAATTTATATTAAAGTAGTAGAGAAATTTGTCCTCTTTTTGAAAATGCAGTTGTTTCTTTCATGGGACCTACGGTTTTTAAACTAGGAGGGCTAAACCTTAACGAGGGAAGAAAATTGCTCCATTAAGATCAATGCATTTCACAAAGAAAATGATGCTTGAAAGTTTTAAATTAAGGCTTTTTCTAACTCGCCATAACTAATAGAATTCTCCACATATCGTTAAAAAATTTACATCATAATCTTCATTGAGGCCTTCTGCTTCTCACAAAGAAAGAATCATCTCGATATGTCTTACGGTTCTTCTGTAATGTTTATTTGTTTGAGGCATGGTCAAAATCTGAGAAATGTCTCCTCGATTGGAAAAGTGGCAGTTGGAGGCAGCTGTTAATCAACTAATTTGAATAACGAAATTTGATTGGCTTAGCCTTCCCATAGACTCACAATGGGCCATAGAGATGCATTGCTGCCATTCATTTCACTGGGGCAATTGATTCCAATACGATCCTATTGTAAAAGATCTTTTGTAATTGGTGCACAATGGAGATTCAAAGCAACATTAAGAATGCATATAACTATACCAGCCAATCATTGCTTATGATTTAACATAAATTCATCAAGCCACGCCCACTTTTCAACATAATTTTTGAATGTCAAATATCTTCTAAGTGGAACATCGCAGAAACATGGGAGTTGTTTAATATTGATCTAGGTTGAATGTAGATTACAACATGATGTCACTAACTCATCCATAGCAACCAGATTATTTACCATAGCAACCAAATTGACACATCTCTATCTCAGCTTAGGGAAATGCGAGAGACACAGGAGTTGGTCTAAATCACTTGTAGTCACACAGGGAACATTATATATTGTCACTGACCCCTCCATAGCAACCAAACTGGTTACCATAGCAACCATATTGACACATATCTATCTCAGCTTAGGAAAATGCTAGAGACCTGGGGGTGAGTTTGTTACACTAATAGTAACCCTGGAAACATTCATTGAGGTAGCGGACTCCTCCATGGCAACCAGGCTGGTTACCATAGCAACCCAATTGACACATCTCTATCTCAGCTTAGGAAAATGCTAGAGACACAGGAGTTGGTCTAAATGACTTGTAGTCACACAGGGAACATTATATAATGTCACTGACCCCTCCATAGCAACCATATTGGTTACCATAGCAACCAAATTGACACATCTCTATCTCAGCTTAGGAAAATGAGAGAGACACGGGAGTTGGTCTAAATGACTTGTAGTCACACAGGGAACATTATATAATGTCACTGACCCCTCCATAGCAACCATACTGGTTACCATGGCAACCAAATTGACACATCTCTATCTCAGCTTAGGAAAATGCTAAAGACATGGGGGTTGGTGTAATTTTCTTGTAGTCACACAGAGATCAATATATAATGTCAATGATCCTCCATAGCAACCATATTGATTACCATAGCAACCAAATTGGCATATCTCCAACTCAGCTCAGGGAAATGCTAGAGACATGGGGGTTGATTCATTTCCCTCAGAGTGACACTGGGAACATTCTATTATGTATTTGACCTGTCCAAAGCAACCAGACTTTTTACCAAAGCAACTCATTTGACATTTCTCTATCTTAGTTTATGAAAATGCTAGACAGAATTTCATCTTACTAAAATTTTACCTTTTAGCTTCCACTTTCTACTTTTGATGCTTTCAACTTTACAATGCTTCACCTTTCAACTTTTGACACTTTCAACTTTCTAATGTTAAGTCTTTCAGCTTCCACTTTGAACTTTTGTCACTTCCAACTTTCAAATCTTTCAACTTTCAGCTTCAATTTTCAACTTTAGATTTTTTTCAGATACTTTCAGCCTGCTTTAATTTTCAGCTCTCTGCATTCACACGCATTTTCCGCTAGGAAATGCATATTCTAGTTTTATTTGAGCTGTACTTTACCCACACTCCAGTGACCCTCATTATTGGTGAATTCCATCCGAAATTGTAAAGCTCCAATTTAAAGTCAGCCTGGCATTTGTGAGTTTGTCAGTGTTATGTGCAGGGCTGTTTCGTGCCAGTAAGCATTGAACTGAGCCCAGCAGCCAGTGGTTTTCCTAAAAGCTGGGCACTGAGTCACGCAAAGGAGAACAAACTCACTAGGGTTCAAGAGGCTTTGAGAAAATAGAGACCTATACTCTTAGATAGAGTTTTTTTGCATCTAATGTCTTACAAATATTTTCATTGTGCAGATTTCCAAAAGAAAGCAGATTATTTGAAATGTTTTGGTGTAATACATGTAAGGGGTAATCAACAGACAGCCGTGCTATTGGCTGTTTAAACAAACAATGTGGAGACAAAATGTAGGTGGCTATTAGTAATATCTGGGCTGGAATAGATGACTGAAATGATAAAAGATTTAGATGTTAATCAATCAATTAATCAACATTAATATATCTAGAGCCACACTGCAAACATTTCTGTCAACCAGGACGCTAAACATAAGCATTACATTAAAACGAACATATTATTGACAAAACACATAATCAAAGTAAAACGCTCATACTCTACTGGCCTGATGCTTTGAAAGTTTTCACTGAATGCCACAAAGTATTCAGTAGGAAGTATACAGTATAACTCTGGAATGCAAGGGATGGTCTTAAATGATCCCAAACTCCTATAAAAGTCAAACAATCTGCATAACGGAATTCGAAGTCTCACAAGTTTGTGTTATCAAGGCAGAGTAAAAGGTAGGTAGAACATGAGATTTTATTGTCAATGTTATTTTGGCAATTATAGAACTCAAATATTATTTGTTCTGCCAAGTTGAGGCAACATAAGAGACAAGCTCCAATTGCCTCTGGTCTACAGTTGTACCTATGAACCAGTCATCACTGACCTGCCCTTTAAATGTAGCTTCCAGTCACTTGCTCACAAGTGAAAAAATTCCCAAGAAAGGCTTTGCATGATTACCTAGCCACCTTTCGAGGCCAGCTGATCGAACACAGGGGCAAGGTGCTTGGCCATATCAACCTTTTTGGTCTTAAGGTCAACCGAGAGAAGAGCCATCTCGCCCCCATTCGGGTCATCTCTTTTCCCAAGATAGAGCTGAACTTCAAGAGCATGCATGTGCGTCTTTCAGTAGAAAGCACTCGGGCCTTTGCTGACCGCTCTCTCTGCTGTGTGGTCTCGAAGAGTGGTCAAACTGAAATCCTTTGAGAGGCTACTGGGGCATATGGCAGCTGCATTCACTGCATATGCAACCACATGAGCTATGGCTTCGATCTCGGGTACCAAGTTGGGCATGGCGCCGGAGAGAGCTTCAGTTGTCTCAGAGCTAATTATCTATGTAGCTCTGGGGTTGCCGGAGGCACAAGTTTGTGACAACAGACACTTCTCACACTGGTTGGAGCACGTGTGCAGTACCCAGTGGCAGTCTGGGTCTTGGTGCTGTGTGAGCTAACTACAGTGATCCTTGCGTTGCTCCCAGGTCATCATTTACGTGTCAGTAAGGACAGCACAGCGAATGTAGTATACTGGGTTTCAGGCACCCGCGGCCAGACCTGTGGTCCCTACACGTATGCCATATCCATCCATGATTGACCTCCTTACTAACACCTTAGACCCTGTGTTAGCTTGCTACACTGGTAGCAAGTGGGGTCGGTTCTTTGATTGATGTTCATTCCAACAAGAAGACCCTAGGACATGCTTCATCAGAGTCATGTTGACCTTCCTCCCTGAAGGTGGAGTAATGATTGTGAGAATTCTCTGGTAACCTCTTAGGACTTCTTCGTCGCAGATTTTTCCTTTCGACCCCTTACGGCTCTCTTTGAAGACCGCACTCCTGCTGCCCCTGGTCTCCCTAAAGACGCTTGGGGATCCCCAGGCGCTGTGTGTTGATGAGTCCCTACAGCTCTACATGGACAGAACCCCTAGAGTTTTGTAACTCACAGCAGCTCTTCATATGTTTTGGAGGTCAACACCGGGAGTATGCTGTCTCCAAGGAGCAGTTAGCCAACTGGATTATGGAGGCTACCAGCTGCCTCACCAGGTGTGTGAGATGCCCTGCGCTCTCCATCTGAGGTCCCATTCCATGCACAGCATTGCTGCTTCATGAGCCTTTCCCCGGGGATCTCACTCAACGACATATGCAGAGCTACAGGCTGGTCTACACCCTTGATGTTGGCCCTGTCCCCTCTGTTGTGCTGAGTGGTGGCAGCCACAATTGAGGAGATTGTGGGGGTGTCCATAGAACTCCCTATTTGGTGGTTCATATGACCTTCCTGTTCTGTTCACCTACTTCCTTGGCAGGGACCGATGCTCTTTCCGTCCCTGGTCCTTGCAAGACGATGACCTTCGCCGGTAACCCTACTTAGGTCTCTACCCAGTCTCCGCGCACCCCTCCCTATAGGCCTATTGCTCACTTCCTCAACCAAGGACAGCTAATGCTCTTCAGTGTTGTGCAACTTTTCTGTCATAATAGGTTTATCTCCGGCAGAGGGAGCACCCATAGAGCTTTTTGGGCCTTTGCTGCTAACCTATTTCAAGTTTAGCGTCTGCCTGTATGGAAGGACCTCAGGCATGGCCCTTTACAGAGGGTTCTTAATCAGTCGGTTACCCGACGATACGTTTCCAGAAACGACTGACAAGGGATGTAGGTTACTTACGTAACCCCTGTTCACTGAATAGGATGTATGTCCCTTCCCGTGCCCCTGAGGACACTGATCTGAAGTGCCTAAAGGTAAGTGGATTTGGCTCCTTGGAAAACAGTAGAATGTAGGTTCTTCTGCGTTAAATACCCAGCTGATTGCTAATACCCTATGCAAAAATATTATTTGCCCGTTACAATGGTGAATCTACTAACTCTCAGGTGAACCATTGCCGACTCTCTTATAAAGTCTACGTTTTGATGTAAAACATTTATTAAACAGGTGATTATGATTTTTTTCTTTTTAGAAATTGCATTAATTTTTATCAATATAAATTTTTTTGTGAACATTGTGTGACATTTATACTTAAGACAAGTAGAAGCTTTCTTCTTTTTTATCTAACTGCAGTGAACTTGCATACCAATATTCTTCAACCCTTCTCATCAGAAAACACTCCTGTTGAGATGGACTTCCGTGCATGGCCTGGACGCATGGTTGCCAGGGTAGCGGTTTTCCCGCACAATTGGGCTATTTTAGAAAAGGAGTTGCGGGAAAAAATACGGAGTTGCGGGTTGCGGTTTTTTGGGCTACATTTATAATGTACCGCGGCCGCAAAAAATAAATAATAATAATAAATAATAATTGTGGACAAAGATAAAAGGGAACCTTTTATTAGTGGGTGTTGATCCCCGGGAATGAATACTTGGCAACAAACGCTGCTTCTTGCGAGACGCAAATAGGCGCGCGCGCCACATGTGCTTTTGACAACCAATCAAGCATCATCATCATCACGTCACTCCTTGAGAGCGTTGTAGTCAGAAGCGTCGGTTCGGTTGTCTGTGGATGAACAAGTACAAGTAGGCACTTCTGACTAGGGTCAAAAAAAAAATTCAGAGAACACATGCTCTTATTTGACCTTTATTGTATGAGATTGTGTATTAAAAAAGCACAATGTGTGATATTAAGAATTTGGGTTAGACAAAAGGCCAATACTTTAAACTTAAACTTATATAAATTTTTAAGGCCCTTTGTGGGAATCCAGCCGTTGTCTAATCTGATTGGACACTGAAAAATTGGGCTAGTTTTCATTCCATTTGGGCGGATTTTGAGTTGTCATTGGGCTGGAAATATTTCTGGGACCTGGCAACCCTGCCTGGACGGCTCTGTAATATGGCTGCACTTAAATCTTTAAAAATTTTTGGATGACATTTGCTACAGAATTCTGACATATTTAAAGCTTTGGTGATCACTTACCTTAGCCCTCATCTGTAAAGAAATAAGATTTTTCATATTTTGTGACATTTCTCTTCCAGGGGAAGCCATTGACGGCATGAAATAGGAAGGGGTTTTCTTTGAAACATAATGCCCTTTTATAGACGCCTGTCTTTTGGACTTCTCTTAAATTATTTGTTAAAATCACCTGGGTTTGAATGCCTATTGATTAGAATAGTGTAGTCTTATTCATTCATTCATTCATTCATTTTCATTCCCGCTTATTGCCTTTCGGGGTTGCGGGGGTCTGCCGGTGCCTATCTCCGGCACACATTGGGCAAGAGGCGGGGGTACACCCTGGACAGTTCGCCAGTCCATCACAGTAGTGTAGTCTTAAGTGTGGCTTTTCTCTTAAGACTTTAATTAGATTTTACTAATTTTTGCAACATGAGTTTGAATGAACTTTTTAAGAAAATTGCTTTTTTGTGTTTGCAAATTAACAAATCTTGTTTGCAATTAATTGTGTAAAGAGTAATATCAGCATTGCGATGAAAGAAAAATACGTCAAAATACATAAAACTCTGCCATTGTCTTTGCAGGAGCAAATAAAATCCTTAGATTCTTAAAGTTTGCGTAATATACGTAGGATCCCCAGTTCATAAACCAGATCACATGATTCATCTGTTTAGCAGTTTTTCACATTGGAGTAAAGCAGTTTCCACCCCCAAACAGAGAGGCTGTATTTTTAAGCAAGAGTACATGTGTACTTTCTGCTTTCAAGTTCATTGGAAACACATGTCTGGAAGCTGATAAAAGACACACTTTTCCTCCATAAATTGGCAGAGCCTGAACATTTACACTCACATGTATGAATTAATGGACTAAGCTTTGGAGTAAGGTAATAGCTGTAGCCTGACCGTTCCAGCAACTACGTATTGCACACCCTTCAAAATCCCTGAGCATTGTGTGAATAAATGAAGAAGATAAGCACAAGTCTGCTTTCAACTGGACAACGTTCTAGTCAGGAGTGAAAAAACACTACAAAGAGTCCTTGTAAGGGAACAACAAAAAAAATCTACATTCAGGGATTTTGTAGGACTATAGTCAGGTTGCTAATGCTTATCAATGTCACACATAGGTTCAAATCCAGTCATGAACCTGAACAGAAACATCTTTGTAAGATGCTTAAAACTGAGTGAGAAACAACAAAACAACTGAAAAAGACAAGTTTCTTGTCATGGCAAGATTGAGCACAGCAACTAGACACAAGATAGTTATCCTGAATCAACAAGCAGTCTCCCAGAAAAAGATTTTAAAGCAGATTTGGGTTTCAAAGGCAATATTTTTGCTTATGTGGTCATATGAGGAAATTTGTGCAGCAGATAGAATACAAATAGGAGAAGACACATAAAGCTTTTCAAAGACAGAAGATATCAAATAGTGCCAGAACTGCCAGAAACCATGTCCAGGAAAAAAGCCTTAAACTCTGATGTGAGAACAAGGCCAAGAAACTCACATATGCTTAAAAACCTAGGAACTGGCTGCAGTAAAATGGCAGCTCAAATTTTATTCCAAAAACTGGAAATATTTGCTTGTAGCACAAGGCAACACTGAAGCATGGTGGAGGTTCTGGGCTGTATTTCTGCAAACGACGTTAGAGATTTGGTCAGGATTAATGGTATGTTCATGCAGTACCACCAGGGAGGCAGATCGTTGGAAGAAATGTAACTTGTATAATGCATCAAAAACATCTTGCCTGTGCTAAAAACAAAAAGTATTAAACCACTTCTGCGTGCTCCAATGTTATTGTTGAACAAATCTGGGTTTTTTTTTTTAAAGGAGAAACTGATTGGCCTTAGGCGCTCATGTGACACCTCTGCTGTGAACAGGTGTCTCATTAAAGAGCATTAAGTTTTTGGTCTGTAAAAATTACCCAAACAATCTAGAAGTCAGGCAGCAACTCCACGAGAGACCAAAGTTCACAGCTTGAGAGAACCACTGGAGAGCTTTTGAGTTACCCTTTTCTTTGTGTGAAACCCTTTTTTCAAGTTTGGGCAGTTTGGTCAAAAATCCTTGAAGAACAGAAGGATGTTTATTGCTAAGTGTGCATTTGCACACACACAAGGAATTTGTTGTGGTACAAGGGATGCTCTCCAGTTTAGGTACAGTAAATGACAGACAATAGACAAGACACTGGAGAGAATCTGACCGCGGCTGCCATTCTTTGCACTACATTACATTTACATTTACATTTATGCATTTGGCAGACGCTTTTATCCAAAGAGACTTACATTTGAATGAACATATATTTTCTGTCAGTTCTTGCTTTCCCTGGGATTTGAACCCACAACCTTTGCGTTGTTAGCGCAATGCTCTACCAACTGAGCCACAGGAAAGCTACCTAGGAAGAGCAGAGAAATGGGTTTACAATGGGGAGGGCAGCTCAAAAAAGCCCCTCTCCATCCTGTCCTTCGCAGTGGGCAGTGAGGAATGGGGTTATAAAAGCCATTGCATCTAAGCACATATAGACATAATACAGGAAAAACTGGGCAAGGAGGGGGTTAGGGAGAAGGGGTGGGTGTGGGACTGCTGCAACAGCTGTCATTTTCTGGCTGTCATAATAAGTGCCTTGATTTCAGCAGTTTGGAGAAGCATGGGGAGGCATAGAGTCCTTGATGAAGGAAAGTGGAGCGTGTCGTTATCTTGCTCTCTGTGATGACCTTTGAGACCAACTGTAGGAGGTAAGGGAAAGAAAATGGGAAAAAGTAGATATGGGTCAAAAACTGTAACTTTCCACGGATTTTTACTGTCCATCACCGGTCTCCATTTCATCCAACATCTGTTGAGTAGCTGTCAGTCTTTCCCCAATGATATCCAGTTTGCAGTCACAGACCACAAAGTGAGTCCCGAGAGACTTACCGTATTTTTCGCCGTATAAGACGCACCCAATTTTAAATGAGGAAGATCTAGAAAAAAAGATTCTGAACCAAATAATGTAGTAAAATATTTTATATCAACTGTGTAAAAGTTAACAGCAGTTTAAGAACAATTATATGACAAACATGAAAAGTCAGTAAAGTCAGTAAACAGTAAAAATAACAAAAAAAGGCAATGTTTTTATTTGACTACCAATAATTCCTCTTTGTCAGGACAGATCCACGCAGTCATTGTCCTCACTTTCTTCCTCACTGGTGTCAAATAAGATGTTGTCTTCTATTCCATCCAAGGCATTACTAATGCCACACTTCTTAAATGATTTTATAACAATGTCCTCCTTCAAGGAGTCCTACGCGCTATGGTAGGACGAGCAGAAATGGGCAGAGATGACTCAGCGGGCACGGCCGGGTGATGGGAATTTTCCTATATAATACTACCATCCAGTGGTCATTTAGAGAAATGTGATTTGAGAAACTTTTAAGAGCACACGTCATACTTCAGTCCCACCCCTTGAGGAGGCTTTTAAGTTGAAATGAGAACGGAGGACGGGTCTCTTCTTCTTCCGGCGCTTGAGAGGCTCGAGGTTCTTCTTCCAATGCGGATAACACGCATGTAGGAAATGCGTTGAGACTGCTAAATCTTTACAGTAAATAGCATAACAGGAGCTAGGCCGAAGCTGCGGCCTCTCTTACTCCTCTCCCACGGCCGTGACCGCCCTCCGCTCCGCGGTGCTCTGCATTCGCCGTATAAGACGCACCAACTTTTCCCCTTCAGTTATGCGGCGAAAAATACGGTAATTCCAGACAACATTTCATTCCAGCCAGTCGGCTTAGTGGGGTTTTCAGCACCGACTGTCCTTGATAATCGTAGAGAGCCGAGAGTTCCACATATTCCGATCAGGTGAATCCCAGTTATCACAGCTCAAGTTAGGTAAATGTCTTCGACATCCTCCAGGGACAGAGCAGCCAGGCACATTGCACTACTTCGCCCAGGCGTCCATCATGTAGCCAGCAGCAAAAGTTCCCGCAGGACAGGTGGGCTCCCCTGAACCTGCACTCCTTGTCGAGAGAATGGTGTCAATTGCATTTAGACTAGTTGATCAGATCCATAGTTTCTTTTATTTGGAGAGCAGGCCAGTAAGAGTCTCTCACATACAGGACAGAGATAAGAGAGAGGAGAAAGATGCAACTGCCTGAAAAGAGCCAAAGAAGAAGTTGCAAGAATCAACCACCCACCAAACAGCAAGCCAGTGCAGAAGAGTAAATGAAGATTAATGGCTTCAAATAAGGCTGAAAAGTAAACTGGTGCACTTTGTCAACAAAACTTTACAAAGAAAATTTCCCAGTTGTGGTAAAACATTGGGTGACCAAGATGGCTGGAAAAGCTTTGGGGAAAACAGTGGATCACTTTAAAAGGGACAGCACCACTACAAAAGGGTGTTTTCCAAAACAGGCAAACCTTCTCAATCAAGAGTCAAGCCAAATATTGGAAGTTCGAAAATGAATGAATGAAAGTCAAGCTATGGTGGCGTGGTCAGCAGATTGTTTATGATCATGTGAAGGCTCAATACAAAAGCACAAGTTCACCTTTAGATGTTCATCTTAGCGCTTTGTTAGCAATGATTAGCTTAAACTCGTGGTATAAGAGCATCAAACATTGTAATCTCTGAATTTTTTGTGAGACAAATAACATTTTCGCAAACTGAGCATTAGGTCTCTCGTCTTATGCAAGAATATTTGATGCTAATGACTTCGAAGCAGGTTTTATTATGGAGTTAGAATCGCAAACAAACTAAAAGTGACAAAAAAGTGGAAATTGAGGAGGAACTGGAAGCTGATATTAAGAGGGCTGCTAAAGATTGTGAATTGTGAGGAAAGGTTTGAAGAAGTTCAAACCATTGTTTAAGATGTGTGGAGAAAATGACTTAATTTAAGTATTCTGTGAAGCTAAGAAGATTTGTGAACATTCTGCATCAATTCCTGTGGATGGGGTCAACTGTGAAGGATATGAAGTTTAACTTATTTACATGAAAAAAAATTGTAAGCAAAGCATTTAAATCTGACTAACTGGAAGCGTTGGATTCCTTCTGCAGAGAAGAAGGGCTTTGAAAGTCAAGTGAAGGAGTAAAAATTGGAACACAATAGCCTTCTAAGCAAGAAACAGTGACATTATCATTGCACAAAATTTTGAAAAGGCTCAGTCTGAAAGCCCATTTGAACCAAGCACTTCAAAGCCACCAATGGTAGTCTCACCAATTGTTCCCTAAATATAATGGTATTTGAAGAGATTTCTACCATTGGAAAATGGATTGGGAAAGTTTGCAGACACAGGGAGAACAAACTGGATCAGTGGAAGTCAAGAAAATTCAACTTCTAGACAGCTTGGATCAGCTGAAGATGTGTTTAGGGTATTGGGAAAATTGTAACAAGATGACAATCGCGATAGAAGAAAAGGCACTGCAAGCCACACCCACACTGTTCCCTAAGGGTGACTGCCATCACTCAGGACCACACAGGAAACAGAGCCCACATTAAGGTTGTAAAACCTGATGAAGGAATTGGGTGTTGACCAGCCTGCAGCTTTATGTCAGTGAGTGAGAGCCACCAAGCCAGAATCCATGAAGCGAAACTGCTGCGCATGGAGTGGGTCCTCCTGAAGATGACAGGGCTTCTCACACCCCTAGTAAGCTAGCTGACTAGCAACCACAATCCAGTGGGCTAACCGCTGACTTGAGTCAGTGACAGAGTGTAAAAGAGCTGGAGGTAACCAGTCTACCTGAGTGTGAGAGCCAAACTCATATTTTGGGTATTTTGTTTATTGACTTATAAATATTAATGTATAAATATTGTAAAAGGATTGCTGTTTAATGGAAATGTTCTTTATGAATATTTTAAGCAAAATGTTAGTGTTGTTTATGTTAATTAGGTTGTTGCTTAAGTTTCAGTTCTCTTTAAGCCACACCTACATTAAGAGACTGGGATTGGACATGTTTGGGCAAGTCCAGCTGTAGTGGTTAAGGAGAAACAGTTTTTCTTACCGTCTTTATTTTTAGGGTCTGTAATTTGAGTTAAAGCTCAGGCTTATTGGATATCAGGAATACCATTGTCAGTTTTGATTTGATTTACAGAATTGTTTTATTTTTACTTTTGTTTGTTTTTTTGGTGAAAATAAAAAAGATTTTTGAGAACAAGAGTGACGACGTAAGAACTCTTTTTCCAACCACTCACCAGTAGATTCAAGCCAGGGATTTTCCCATATCTGTGATAAGGGAGTGTCCCATATCTGCTGGGTAGCCAGGAGATGGAGCTGCCATCCTCTTGCTGTGGAATTGAACCTGGACAGTGAGTCCGCGATCTGGTTGCACACACCAGGAATGTAAACGGCTTTGAGCGACCGAAGTTTGCTCTGACTTCAGAGGAGCAGCTGTTGGGCGGAACCTTAGATCCAGGAGGTCAAGTGGAAGGTCTTAAACCAATCTAGGTTTAAAAATAAAAAGAATGAAAAAAGAGGAAGCTGATGGGCCATTGGCGCTCATGTGACACCAGGCCCACAAATAAAACAAATTTTGGGCAGTTTTGTCAAAAATCCTTGAAGAACTTGACAGTTATGGGAGTAAATTATGGATTTCAGTGGTACAGCGTAAAGTCTATGATGGTTTGGTGTGCTATCTAATCTTCTGATGTTGGTCTCTGAGGTTTTAGAGTATGTCATGCTTCCTGTTGCTGATACATTTAATGGAGAAGCAGGACTTGGCACCTGCAGACAGTTCTAAAGCTACTAGTACCTAGTTTATGGTATCCCTGCTCTTAATTGACCAGCAAACTCACCTGTGCCAAAGAAAATCTTTGGGGGTGTTGTAAAGTGAAAGATGTTTTACACCATTATCATTACACTACTAAAGGCCATTATCAGAGCAGCCTGGCCTCTCATAACACCTGAGCAGTGCAACAGACTGACCGACTCCACGTCATGCCACATTGCTGCAGGAATTCAGCCAAAAGGAGCCACAACTAGGTTTTCAGACTTTTTCAGATGGACTACATTTCCACATTGATCTTTCAATAGTTCATTAGTTGACTATGCGGCATGAGAGTTCAAATCGACTTGCTGGGCTTTGTCTGGTACTTTCAAGAAAATTACCGGACACATTTTTTAACCATACTGGGGAAGCTATTTTCCAAACTATCCCAAACCAATCCAGTGATTTCAGTTCTTCAGCAACATACAGACAGTAAATTCAATGTAAAATTTGTATTCAAGCTTGAATGAGGACAGCTAAAATAAAGGGCTTCACAGAGATTTATTTGAACAGCAGAGGGCAGATTAAACCCAGAGCAGCTACAGAGTCAACGTCTGAATGCCCTGCTCGAATACCATTTGTGCTAGCGAACATCATTCTGAATACTTTGAACCTTGGGCTATGACTGTAACACAGAATTGATCAAGTTATTAACAAACGATTATAAACAGAAATAGCCCAAAAGCAGAATTAATTTGAAATGAATTAATGCATGCTGCATGTTCTACTGGCTGCTTTTGAAGATCCAGTTTCTGAGGTGTTGGCTTTTTATTTACAAGACCTCCGCTTCAGCACAAGCAGTAAGAGCTGATGTGCACAAACGTTATACTTCTTTGCAATGTTTCATGTTAATAGCCTCTGTGTGCACTGTTTTCTATGTTTCCCCCGAGTTGTTACTCAGTTACCAGTTTGTTTTAAACAAATGAAGATATGTATGTTATAGTTTGGCTGAAGCTCGATATGTGGACACTAAAGCCTATTTAACTACTCCTGAATAGAAAAGGTTATGCTACTTTTTCCTGGTTTCAAGTTCAGAGAGCCAAAAAGCTTGTTCTCTTACTCTGCTTTCACAGAGAATCTGACAGTTGGAAAGCCTTGAGAGAGCACAACACATTAATCATAAAGTCTACACGTCTGTTTACAATTCTACGTGATGACAAGAACAAAACCCAGCAATACAGAACACTCCAGTCGGCCAAAGGTGGTTTCTGTTTGGAGGTTTCTGTTTTTATTCCTCCATGGATTCTTACCTTACACATGCTTCTGTTTTGTCTAATATTAGAGGACGCGCTGCATTCCCATGCCAGATCTCTATCACGAGTTTTGCTGTTTGTGAAAGCCAAGAGAATGGTGAAAACAAACGTACAAGGTCTGCTCTGCAAATAAATTTAAATGCGAGTGAACTTAATATTTAATATTTTAATATTTAAGTTTTTTCAGGAGGTGAAGATAAATACATTAATATTTTAGGTTAACTGAAACTGCTGCTAGAACTCAAGTGTTCTTTTTGTCTGCACTTTGGCTGCACATGATGCACTTTATGTATGTATTTATGTATGTCGGTTAGCCCGCATTGTATGTGCCTGCGTCATTTTACTTAGCACCGGGGTTCTAGAGAAACCAGTAATTGACATTAAAAAGCTACTTGACTTGAGTAATAACTTTACTTAAGAATAAACAAGGGTTGAGAGAAATGTAAGAAATGAGTTGAAAAAACTCCAAAAATGTAAAGTGATAAAAACATTTCCATGTTTTCATCATTTACTTTTTATTTAGTTTGTAGACAAAAATGCAGTAATCAATGCATTGTGACGAGGGTGATTCAGTGTGACCATGCAGCTGGGAACTAATCACTTTTGGTGTGAGGAGTATCACTTCCCAGCCAGAGACCAGTCCTGAGGCAATGTCAACTGACCAGAGAGAACCATCTCCAGGGTGGTGAACCAACACCGGGCTCCAGAACATAGAGGGTTGGTTAAGCGTCAGACAGCAAATATTGGCAAGATGGTGCGTCCCCTTGTCTGCAAATCAGACTCTTGGTAAATCCGAATGGATTTGACCTCAACCCGTACCAGTAAAGACTGGCTGCTGTGCTCACCCTTGTTAGAGGGTTTGGGGTCTGTAGAGGGTGTTTGATGCTCAGCATCAAATAGCAGATGTGAGCAAGGGATGAGTGGAACATCCCTTCTCTGCTAGCAACTTAGCCCGAGGAAACATAATCTAGAAAGAGTGGTGAGATTCCAGAGTGAAATGGCGGTGTGTGTGCTCAGCTGGGTCTGGAGGTGCACAGTGCTAATGAAACCTGTGGAGGTGATTGGGTTGGAGTGTAAACTCAAAACTTAGTGAAGTTTTAAGTTGTAATTGATGTGGATAATGCCCACAACATTCTCAACGAGGCATAGGAAGAGGAAGATGCCAGAGAACAGACAGACGTTTTATCCTATGTACTCAAGATGAGGGAGAAGGAAGTGAAGACAGAGGAATGAGACAGAGGAAGTAAAGGCCAACATGGCCAAAGTTAGCACACACAGCAGAAGTGGTATGACAAGGTCAGCAGAAACCGTTTCAGAAAGGCCAGAAGGTGTTAGTGTTACTCCCAAATAAAGAAAGCAGTTAAGTAATTTGCTTGCAAAATGGCATGGGCCATACGAGGTTGTGCAAAAACCTGAGCCACACAAATTACAAGCTGTGGATTCCTGTGAGAAGAAAGAAGAGGCAAAAGAGAAGTATTCCATATCAATCTTGAAAGAGGGAGGACTGTAGCTGAAGAGTTGTGGACCAGAGCAATCGAGGACGACGATGAGGAAATGTACTTTCCTATCTCTGGCCTAGATATCATGCCTGCTATTGACCATCTGAGCGCTCAACAGCAAACAAAGAGACATGTGAGAGATCTTTTCTTGGATTAGTGGGATCTTACAGACGATTCATACCCAACATTGCAGCATCCGCATAACCAGCATCCGCATTGACCGTCCTTACAGTCAAAAGTGAAATGGTCTTCAGATTGTGAGCAAGCTTTCAACTCGATTTGAAGACTTGTTTATGCAATTGTCTGGTGTAGCAGAGCCCTGACTTCATCTTAACCTTTATGGTGCAGACAGATCCCTCTGAGCTTGGACTGGGAGCTGTGTTGCTACAAGGAGAAGGGGACAATCAACATCCCCTGCACTACATTAGTAGGAAGTTGTTCCCAAGGGAAAATAACTATTCTGTTGTGGAGAAGGAGGCTCTTACTGTAAAATGGGCCATGGACACACTAGGTATTATTTAATCGGTACAGACTTTGTTTTAGAGACTGATCATCGAGCCTTGCCATGGCTGAAGTGCATGAAAGACACTAACGCTAGGATTGCCTGTTGGCATGTGTCGCTTCAGCCCTTTAAATTCACGGTGGGATACATGAAAGGCAAGGACAACGTAACAATTGACTTTCTTTAATGCCTTTTGAGAAAGCCGCGAAACTAAAGTGGGGGGTGTGTGATGGTTAGAAAACATCTAATTCCTCTCAAGGTGAAATCATTTTAATTACTTATTGTATTATTTAGAAACAAAAATAAGATTTTAAGTGATATCATGTAAATGATGATATCATTTACAGTAAATGATGATATCATTTACTGTACGGCCTTCCAATAATCAGGATTAGACCATTACAAGATTAAGAGAGGGGGTGTAAAACGGTCTGTATTTATTCAGGGATTCTTAATTGTGAATGTGGAGTTTAGATTTTTTTAAGTGTATTTTTAATGTCTTCAAATATGAGAGTGTAGAGATGTAAGTGTTTTGATAAATGCAGTGGTACCTCGAGTTATGAAATGTCTCTCAGGAAATATTTTGCTTCGAGATACAAAAAAAATTCCAAGATACGAAAAACACCAATAGTTCTGCTCTATTATCTGCTTTGTTAAGTCTGACTTCGCCCTGCGCTTCCGGGTCCTGGCACTCCATTCTCCCATTGCAGACAGTGCTAAAAGGGGCTTTATAATACGCTTTAAAACACTTTAAATCAGTTTTAAATCAAATGAAACATTATGTATAGATTACCAATAATGTACTATAACAAATGTTAGAGTCAAGGTGTCGTGAAAGAAATAATGTTTATAACGTGAAAAGTGCTGCTCTGTAGCACACCTTAGAGAAACTCTGTGATGCCTACTCAGAAGCTCTCTCCATCCCTTCTCACACGCTCGGTACTGTCTACGCTTGTGATTGAAACCGTATTAGTGTTCGTAATTCCTGAAATATCCCATAATGTTTTCTGCCATCTGTTCCACGTCCTCAGACACATCGCTTCACTCAAGGTAAGGTTTCACATTTCTGTACATATTACGTATTTTGTTTGTGTTTTATTCTGTTTTATTATCATTTATTACATTAACAATGTGTAGATTTAAGGATTGAAGAAACGTTACATGATTTTTCTCTGGTTTTCCATTTTTCCATCTACTTATTCCTTTGTTTCTGAGAGTCGTTGCACAGATTAGGCGTTTTACATGTAAAACTTGCTAACTTGGGTGCATGAGACTGAATTATTGTAAACCTTTTTGTGCACGATTGCTTTCTTTGAAAGTATCTGCACCACTTGACTGAGTTTAGAGATTTAGTTTGGGAAGAAGTTTAATTAATTAGGTTTTTGCACATTTTTCTTTTGCTATTTAGATGAGTATTAAAGGTTGCTTTTGTTACTTTGTTCATGTGTTTTTTTTCAGAATGACCATCGGCAGGTCTGGATTAAAACACCTTCAGTTTGCCTGAGAGCCTAGTGGCAGCTTCACCGGGCCTCTCAGTGGGTGATCTGGACAATCCGTCCGCGTTACACGATTCAGTTCAGGGTTTCCCTTCAGGTTTCGAGGCGTGGTTTATCCCCTGTCCTCCGGACACGAGATACAATGCTAAATGAGAAGATTACTTCCTTTTTGGAAAGGAGCCGCAAACTGTCTCTCCCCACCAATATGGAACAAGGGTTTTACAGTTCGCACTTCCTGGTCCCCAAAAAATCCGGAGGGTTGGGACTAATCTTGTTTAAGTTTTGATTCAAGATGCTGACCCAAAGGTTCACTACCATAGACCTGAAGAACATGTACTTCCACATAGCAACACGTCCTTCTTGTATGTTATCGGTGGCTCATTCTGATTGAATACAGAAATAAAAAGTTTATGTGCAAACTCTTTCTTGAGGGAGAAAACATTTAACATTTATGTATTTAAAATGATAAAGTATGTTTCATTGTTATTTTCTGTCAAATTCAGAGAGCATTAGGTAAAAAAAAAATAGTTATACTTCATTAACGCAACACCAATACATTTTTTTATTCACTGTTTGCATGGCAATAATGTAATGATGTAATTATTTTGTATTTTAGAACTGAAGTACTACCATATATTTATTTTCCAATTTCAATGAAACATTTTAAGTGATACATCTCCAATGTCATGGAAAATAAGCCGTACATGGACTACAAATCTTCAGAACCAAAGAAAACACAGGATGCCAACTGTAATGCATGCAGGATTGAAAGGGTTTATAACAATACATATCCAGACAATCTTGCTTTTTAATTATTTGTAAATTTAAATAATAAGTTTAACCAGGTCTTATGTGGAGGATTTCACAGTGGATGGTACATGTAAAGATCCAGTCCTCCATAAATAGCTGTCACACACACAGACACTAGCCCCTGTGTGCCCTCTCTTTCAGGGTGTCTAGTCAGGCTTCTGAGGATCTTGGCATGGCCACAAGCAAGAGTGTAATTATATCCAGACATTCCATACTCATTCACACATCCACCATTTCAGATTTCTTGTCTTCTACAAATCCACCCTGGCTCCACATACCACAGAACACAAGCCCATCTCTTGGCACGCAAACCTCCGGCACACGTCTTTCCCCTCCAATGTCTCGCTTACACATGGTTTCCATTTTATTCGCCATGACATCATCGTGAATGCTGGATGAGCAGATGATGTGAGGGGTGGAGAGCAGAACACATAATAAATGAGAAACTGAAATTCTAAGTGGCTGACAACACAGAAAAGCTTTAGAAAAAAACCAAACATTTATTCAATATTTCACGCAAACCTGAGCGCTAAACATTCACTGCATGCTAGCTGCGAGTAACAAAGTGCTAATAAAAAAGTGTTAGTAACAAAGTGTGATAATAAGTCCAGAAATCCATGGCCAGCTTTTTTATGTAAGACAAATACAAATAATTGAAAAACCATAGCACTATTTTTGGTAAGCCTGTAACTCCCCATAGAGTTTCAATCATGAGAGAGTTAGGAACCAGCTCAGAACTGGAAGAGGAAGGATGTCAGATTCATTTTCTTTACCTGTTCTTTCACAAGGGTCTCTTGTGCACTTCGGGTGATAGGCAGGGGTCCATCCTGGACAGATCACCAGTCCATCACAGGGCAATCCCTTGTCAAGTGAACACACAACACTGAAGGTTTGAAATCCTCCTATAACCCCAAATCCTCCTGCTCCAGAACTAGGGTATCAAGTCTACATATTACCATCTGAATGATTCAGAGGAGAACTGGGTGAAAGTGTTGCGGTATGATGAAACAAAACTACCTATATATTCAAAAACAACAAGATGGAATCCATTATATGTGTGAATACAGTCTGACCTTTGTTATTGTTAACAAGGGGTGTACCACCAAGTACTACGCTATCCTGTATTAATGGTTCACATGCCTTTTCACGTTATAATTTAATTAATAACTTTTTAAAAATATAGTTTTTTTGTTCTTTTAGCCACTCAAGCAGTTTACATATTAGAGGGAACTCTCTTAATCCACCACCAGTGAGCTGCACCCTCCTGGATGAAGCAACAGCTCCAATTCTGCCTCAGAACACACTCTATATACTGGCTGGAGAGACAGTATTATCACGCACACGGAGCATTAGCTAAACGTCTGGTGTCTATGGTACACTTAACAGGAAATCCAAGTTGTGATCTGATTGGTTTCATTCCTGCAGATTTCTGGGTGAGATCTATTGTGTGAATTGACAAGATACATTTTGGCCAAAGCATCCTCTTATAATATTATTAATTTTAATAAAAACGACAATTGGTTTCACTGCACATCATTTCTTTTCAAGTGTCACTGTTCCTTTTCAACTTTGGAAAGATGTGCAGAATCTTGTGTCATACACCTTGCCAATAAAGTCCTCAAGGACAATAGTACAGCCTGCTTTATCTAAAGAATTATGTCCATGAAATAAATGCTGTTTATTTTTGATGGTTTGAAACGTCTGCAGACACTGATTTCCACCGATTCACTCAGTATTAGGTGCTAAGGGGGACGGATGCAACTTTGTTGTTATGCTCTTGTAACTTCATGTTATCTCTCATCTTCTGTGACTTTTTTTTTTCTCTAACATGTTGCATGTCAGTTGTTGTGGTGATTTTTCCATGCCCTGAAACATGACACTGTTTGAAACGACTTGGGATTGGTTGTTTGACATCAGTCAAACAGCCTCACGGGCAGCTCTTGGCCAAAGAAAGCTGCCATGATACTTGGTGGTTTCTTTCCCATCTCTGTCACACTTTCGCTTCTTGTCTTACTTCACTTTAATAAAGGCATTGGCCACAATCTCAATGAAAGCATGACTTGTGATGAACTTTGTGGATCTTGTTCATTAAAATAATTCTTGCTCTGGGTGTTTACACATGGACAACCCTTTTGCTTGTGTGTAAAAAACCATCTCTCTCTCTCTCTCTCTCTCTCACTCTATCTCTTTCTCTAGCTCTCTTCAGTGTTGCCTGAAGTTTTATATCAGAAAAGTCATTGCAATCAAAAGTTCAAACGCTCTCTGATGCTCACTCACACAATGGCTGGCAGAAATCAAAGATTTAAATGGAATAAACTGCATCTGGCAAGTACTGGCTAGAACAGGCTTTAGCTGTCTGCCAGCACACCATGCCAAAGTTGAGTTTGTCTCATGCTTGTGCTGCCCAGCTGAGCGGGGGCTGGCTTCACACCTCAGTGACACGCACAAACAAACCAGATCTCCCACACTCTCAGACAAACAAACAGAGGGCGATTGGGAAATCTTCCACAGGATTCAACACATGCTTTTCCAGGCCTTTCTTCCTGACACTGTTTGGCATCTTTCACTAACAAATGAACTCACTTCAGACTAGCCGGCTGACCACTCAATGGAAACGCTGGCAGACTCAGTCATTTTATTAATAAGAGACAGCGTCAGTGTTCGGATATCTGTATTTGTGAGCATGCGGCTGAATGGTGTGTGTGTGTGTGGCTGGAATTAAAGAGAAAAATCAAGCTCCAGTTCTGGACCAGAGCTCTCCTGGAGCTGAAATATTTTGGAATGAAGTAGGGCTGAACTTGATTTCAGCTGTGAAACAAGCTCAGAGCTGGAGCTGGTTTTAGTTTGGTGCTCGGATAAACTCAGAACCGGTTCTGAATGGGGGCTCTGAGGTACTGACACTAGGCTGGAGATCTGATGTTCTGAATAGCAATAGGTTCAGTAGTAGATCTATTTAGGGGAGAATAATCATTTAATCTACACGAACATACTTTTTTTAATGTTATTCAAACTCTTTTGAAATGTCACTGGTTACATTCTCACTTTTTCATTTTATTTCCCATGAAAATGGTATTTTCACATAAAGCACTGTAAAGAAGACTATACCAGCCGATCTCAGAAGTCATATTAGCCAATCAGAAGCCTTTGCTTTGTAAACAAAAAAGAAGCTGAAAAGCGACAGGGTATGACAACAAAGACAAACTCCACCTCCAACACAAATCAGTGCTTTAATTTTTAATAATATTTTGATCACATTGGTCTAACTGTACGAGAAATTTGATTATTTTTCTCTACATTTAATTAAAATCACTTTCAATCTGTTCATTTTCTAACCCAGGTTTATTCCGGAAATGGTCTGAGAATTCAGAAAACTTCATAACTACTCCCCCAGTTAGTCACCGATTGATAAAGGATTTGCATATTCATGATGTGAATACCATTGTTCTGGAACTTGTGTTTGGATTTTTGATTCAATCTACTCCTATAAATCACCATAAAAGCCACTAAAAGGCTCAACATATCATGACCCCTTTAAAATGCACGGTTACATGAAAACAATCTTGTCCTTAAGTCTCCATTTTCAAAATCATTGGGTATGTGTGGAGAGAGCCGTTTGGGAAAAACTGGAGCTCCCGGAGGAAAAACAAACCCTCATTTGAGGAGATACATGAAAATGTAGTGGGTAGGTTTGGGCTGACAGTCACCTCACAGGGGTTGGCACAAACAGAGAAGCAGTGCAGCGGTAAAGCTAACAAAACTAGATGTATTTAGCCAGTTTCAGACTGCACGATTTAAGCACCAATTTTAAGATGCAGACAATTGCATGCAACTGGTCGCAATCGCAGGCAGATCGGAGCTTATGCAAGCGTGTGACAATCGCACAGTGGGAGCTACTAAAGACTCGCTTTGTAAGAGTCGTAGGGTAGCCTCATGCTGGTCGTGAGATATATATATGGTGCGCTAAATAACTGGAGCTGTTGGCGAGTCACAATCGACAGCCAATTTTATGATCAATGTGATGCTTAATATCAATTTAGTGCGGCGAGGATAGGTTTGTTGTGATATGATCACACTTTCTTGTTTTGGTGATGACTCCAGATTCTGGGATCGGAACTAGTAGTAGTTTCTAGCAGTAGGAGGAAACTGCACAGTAGCTAATAAAGTGTTACAGTAAGCAATTCTAGAGCTCGTGAATGCACTGACTAACTATTCTGCATCTGCTACAGATTACATGTTCCATACCTTGAGATGTTTCTGAGGCGGAAGAATACTGTTTTAGTAACATGTAAATATGAATATCAAACATCAGATTCCTTGAATAAAACTTCAAGGTGTTCAAATACTGCAGGAATCTTTACACCATGTTTCTTTAATAATAAATCAGATTCCAGTGCAGTACCTAAGACTGACAAAGACATTTTCCCTTGATCAGATGGAAGGTGGAATCGTTTGTGATTTTAACAAGCGTAGACTCTGTGCCTGTGCTGTGGCATTCAAGTTCATTTTTCATTGGGTCCATCCTTTACTCAAGTAAAACGTTTTGTATATTCCAGCCACCAGTTTCAGGGTTACGACAGTCCCCCTCTAAGGAAAACCACAAAAATGTACTCAAAGTAGCCGTCAGAAATGCATGTGAGTAAGCCACTTTAGCAAACCAACACGAGCTAATTATTTAAATAATAATGAAAACTCTGAGCAACTTAATCTTCTGGAGGGTTTCATCATGATCTGAGGGACGATTCTGAACTTCATTTCCCCCTCCCGCACTCTTTGTTTCTGGGAATTTGCAGCAGTGCCGGAGTCACAGTGGATGGAGTGGATGTGGATCATGTAACAGAGCACATCTATCACTGAGCCTGTGTTTGTGCAAGCCTCGGCTCGGAGCACACAGAGAGGGGTAGCCAGAGCCAGGGAAGGTAGAGGAGAGGGAAAAGGCGGGGGTCCACTTAAACAGGAGCGTCTTTGTACAGCAGCCGGTCATTCCGTGACATCTAAACCCTCACAATGGGGCTCCTTTAAGACCCCAGGAATGGAGCTTGGGGAACATGGAGGGGAAATGTGTTATAGCAACTCCACAATCCTACATCAAATTCACTGTCATGGCCTCCGCAGGGAGCCGAACGTCACCCTAATTTCAGCCAAATCTCTAATTTTCGCATACCGCCAAAAGCAGTGGCCTGTGACGCAATAAACCCTTGTAATCTAAATCCCCTGTCCACAGCTCAGAGGGTGGTAATGGAAACTTTATTTTAAAAAGTTTGAGGCATGAAATTCACTTCAGTGTGATACTCTTGTAACTTGTGAACTTCAGCGTGTGTTTATTAGGAAAATTTGATTTTCTAAAAGTTGACCTTGCATTCAGAGCTTGTGTTAACCCACTCTCCATCGTCCAAGACCACCAAAAACAATACCCCCTTTATAGAGACACACTGATGTTTTGATCTGGCTATACTGAACATTGGAGTGGAATGCACTGGAGACTCAAGTAGAAGTGAGTTCATTGTTGAAAATACTGTTCGGTGCACAAGAAAAGTTACTGTCGATGTTTGGGATGAAAAGAAAAAGAGAAAAAAAAACACTCAGATTTGGGTGTGTTCAGTAGATGAAATATATCCTTATGTGAATGCAACCACATGGGGCAGGAAATGTGGCAGTGTTTTTTGTTCTTCTTCTTTCTTTTTTTCTTTTGCACTCATTCAACAGTTATCATGGGTTCTGCACCATGCTGGCAAGGTTTGTCACAGCACATTGAGCTAACAGTTTCTATTGGTTTCCCCTTTAAATAAATTACAAAATGTTAGCCAAGCAAAACAATGTCTGGTACACAGCAACATAGTTGATCTTTTCAGCGATTTTCACAACCACAGCCCTAAAGAACATTTTCTAAAGGGCATTGAACTTACTGTATAGCTGTAAACCTGCAAGCACTACTGACTGTTATAACGTGTTTCCTTAACATTCAAAACTAATTTTCCAACTTCATTTTGTACAAAACAGAACCACATAGTGATGTAAAACAACAGTTGTGTTCAACTTACAAAAGGAGAACTGAATAAATTTTTAGAATCCATACACTACATTGCGAGGAAAACAAATAGCCTTATCATTCCCTCGCTCAAGTTAGATATTCTAGTGTAGTCCTGGGATAGGATGTTACAATCCACAGTCAAACTGGAAGCACTTGGGGACAACACACAGGAAAATGACAGATCCTTGGATGCTGAGGTTCCCGAGAAAATGGATTCCCGGAAAACATTTTTTTTTTTGTTGATAATTGGTTCACAGACCATGTACCAAAAAAAAAAAACACATCCGCAAATGCCAGTTTAAAAAAGAAAAAAAAACTGCATCCACACATGCTGGAGCAGGGTTCTTTTTTCCAGCCGATAATCAGGGGAGCAATGAGATCATTTATCAAGAATCCTCTTTCCTTGGTGAATTTGCGGGCTACTAGCTTGAATGAAACTTGAGTATAATGCTGTTGGGTGCAATAGGGAAGCACAGGCGGACCCAGATGCAAGAGTAACTAAAAGTCTTTAATAAATACTAAATGAGAGAAGGCAAAAACACAGCCACCGGCACTGAAGCCTGAACAGTTCAAAAAACAAATCGTCCAAAAAGGGGAAAGCCGCGGAGAGCCTCCGGTCCCGAGCAACCACCGTCCACTAAGGCAAAAACACAGCCACCGGCACTGAAGCCTGAACAGTTCAAAAAACAAATCGTCCAAAAAGGGGAAAGCCGCGGAGAGCCTCCGGTCCCGAGCAACCACCGTCCACTACCAGCTTGTCACAACGACAGGAAGAGATACACGAGATCCGTTGACACGACTTGGAACAGGACAGGACTGAGGAAGAGATACAGGTAAGAAATCGTAGCATAGATGTCAATGATGAATAATCGTCTGACAGAGAAGAGTTAGAGGAAGGAACGTTAAGAAGGCTTGCTAATCAGCGCGCGACAGGAGACCGGTGCGCGTAATTGAGCCAGACAGGTGCTCTAAATGAGAGATGAGAAAGAGAATGAGAGTTAATTAGATAGATCACAGAAGCTACTAACAAATGCTTACCATCTCATTTGCATTCAGGAGCTTTAAAAGGGGTCATGACATGTGGAGTCTTTTATTGGCTTTTATGGTGATTTCTAAGAATCAAAAATCCAAAAAGTTCCAGAACGAAAAAACAAGTTTGTTTCTTTTAAAAATGGGTTTTATTTGCAACATTGACAACGTCACACGAGTTCTATTGTAAAGTCACGGCCAGACATGAAAGGTCTGATTTCTCTCCCCCAGGAGTGCTGTACTACCCACAAAGCAACGCCTTCTCTTGGATATCCGGAAACAAACGTGCAAGAGTCAGACAAGGGGGAAAGACAGATCACTTACCTTCTAAGTATATTTGGTGCAGCCCTTAAGAACACTGATGTCATGATACGGTCACATTCATGACGGTGAGTCAAATCCCGGTAGGGGCAGCCTCAATTTTTACAACAATAAGTTCTTTTTTAAATTTTTCTTACATTTTTTTACTCACACAATAAAACAAGACGCTATTTCATTGATCATTTAATTGTTTATTAAACTCGTTACATGATGGAATTAGCCAATGTTCACATCTGGGTCACCACTGAACACGGTCACAATTCGTATAACAAAAAAAAATGTGTCTCTCTCACAGCACAGAGCAAACATTTCAGATCCGATACTGACTCATAGAGGTACGGTTGTGTAATGTTTACTCCAAACACCATTACAGCATCTGTCGATGTTGCTTTATAAGACGTTGATCACTCAGTATTGAAGTTGCTCGTAATGAATTGCTCTAATCTCCCTCACATCTACCGTGTGCTTCAGACTGTACCTTTACATACAAGTTATGAATATTCAAATCAGTAAGCAATATGTCAGTAACTGGAGAGTGGTTACAAAGTTTGTGAAATTAAAATCTCAGCCCATTCCCGGAATAAGCTTGGGCTACAAAATGAAGAGTTTGAAAGTGATTTTAATTAAAAATAGAGACTTTTTTTAAACATAGGTTCATATAGTTTTCTTTTACTATATTGTATCGAAATGTCTCTGTGCATAAATATAACTGAGACGATTCCACTAAGCGGCAACCAAAACATTTCAAAACAGAGTGCACTGTACCCTGAACGCATGTACCCTGTACCCCCTCGCTCATGCTTGACCAATTTCCCCTTTCGGGGTCACAGGGGTCTGCTGGTGTTTATCTCCAGCACACATTGGGCGAGAGCCCACCAGTCAGTTGCAGGGCAACACACACAACACGTTCACACCTAAGGGGAATTTAGATTATTCAATTAACCTAACCGCATGTTTTTGGGATTGTGGGGGAAACTGAAGTACCTGAAGGAAACCCACCCAATCACGGGGGGGAACATGCAAACTCCTTCCAGGAAAGTCACCAGCAAGCCTTGAACCTTCTGGAAGGCTGGAAGTGCTACCCGATCACTTCACCATCAAAACAAGTTAGATCAAACAGCATATTTGAGAAGTATTGTCATGTGTCCCTATTACAACATTTTTATTGTTATTTAATTAAACACACTGCTGGGTTAAAGGGTTCTATACCAAAGATTGAGTTGTTTGAGGGTGAAACTCCAAGATCAAGTGGCTCGTAAGGGGTTAATGATCAGTTACTTTTAAATTACTTTGACCCAACTCTTTAATTACTTTGATGCTTCGTCTGAGTTTTCTTTACATTGTCACATCCGCCACGACCGATAGCTTGAAATGTGCAGCGTTTTGAGGTGAGTTTGCTTAATTTTCTTTTACTTGTTGGTGTAACAGAAAAATTAGTTTGTTGTAATAAACTTCGACTCCGCAGTGTTTGTTTATAACATTTGGATAACGTTATAACGCTTCTCAACATAAGAAACCTTAGCCCAACTTCTCAAGTAGTAAAGAAACCAGTCTGCTTTCATGATATTTCTCAAAATATTCACATGTTTAGACAAATCTCTTTTTCATTGTACTTTAAACTTTTCAGTTAAGTGAACCTTTCACCCAGAGATTCGAAACCGTGGCAGTAATTTTCTAAAGAATATTCTCATGTGGGCTCAGGATGACCATCAGCGGGTTTTCAGATTTTCTGGTAAGATTTAACATATTTCCCTAAAGTGACATTTGACACGCAGTTTAAAGTTAAACATTCACAAACTAACTTACATTGTTACTTGTATTTCATCTTAAAACATTTTATTTCAAGTAACGTCAACTCATTAATGTTGGAAGTTCTTGAAACTCTAAATGAACTTAAGGAAGGTATTAAATTATGTACAAGTGTTTTCAATTAAAATGTTTTCAAGTAAATAAAGCTTACTATTTCAAGCCATACTCATTATATTATGTCATATTTCATTCAGCATTGTTTTATTTATCAACAGTGCAAACACACGAGTCACTAGGCGTCTGCCCTAGATATCTATGGGTGTCTTCTAGCTTTAGCTAAGCTAAGCTAGCGTTAGCTAACATTAATTTTAATTTCTGAAGCTCTTTAATCCAGACAAAGAGAGTTCAGTTCTCAGGAAACCTTTGTTTGGTGAAATACTGTATAAAGTTGTTTACTTTTAATCAATAATTATTAAAATTGAATGAAATGAACAAATAAAGGCTTGAAATGTTTCACAAAATGAATGCGGCATATGAACCCCAAAAACATTTTAAATAATTCAATGAATGATTTTTTTGTGAGTGGCCCAATAAGTATTACTGCTGCCTCTAAATACGAAAGGGACGTACGAAATGAACGTCCTGTGACGTACGAAGCGGAATAGCTGCAGAGTTTCATGGCAGCAGATTAAAATTCTAACAAAACAGATTATAACACATTTTCAGCCCCCAAAATCTGCATGAGGTTGTGAAAATATTGAATTTATACAACTTGTAAAATTGAAAACACTTACCGCGCCACTCTGGATAATTTGGAGGAATACATCGACGATTGTTTTGATCAATATGCGATGGGCAGATTGAAGAAGAAAGCTAGCCCGGCAGCTTCTGCTACAAACATGACGCCATCAAGCGAACGATTCCTTTTTTCGAATTCACCTGGAGATTCCCAACCTGACGGAGGATTGAGGGAAATCCTGGAGTCAATTGAGCTGCGTCTGGCAAACTTCGACGCTTGTTTGGCTCTGGTTGAAGTTCTGCACCGGGAGTTCACAGCGATCCGCTATTCGCTGGAATTCAGTCAGCAACAGGTTCCAGAACTCTCAAAAGCGAACGAAGCCCTGAAGAGCGGATGACCAGCGACCATGACCCATCTTGGTAAAGTTCGCTGATTTCAAACAGAAAGTGCTTTTAAAATCACACGGTCGTGAATTAAAAGGCACAAACTTCAGCGTTAACAACTAATACCCCCAGGAGATCCTGGTCAAGAGGAAGCGTCTTTTTCCATTGAGAAGAAGGTTCCTGGACCAAGGATGTAAAGCTGTGATAAGCGTGGACCGTTTGTATGTCAACAACCAGCTATACCGCGACAAAGAAGCTACCCCGTGGCTCTACTAATTTCAGGTGGTCAGATTTATTAATAATAATATGTCATTTTCACCTCTGTGTCAACACGCACCGTCTCACAGGTAAGAGCTGTTTATGTCCTTACTATTAATAATGAGCATACAGGATGTTCGTCACTCTTTTTGTGCTTATGCTTTCTCCTTCATTCATTTTTTGCACTCTAACACACACGCATGTATTTCGGTCCATGCCCGCACAAGCACTTTGTACTTGTATGAATGCCCAGATTAACATGTACACAAGCTCTGCTAACACAAACCAGTCATTCAACTAACTTTGACAACACTGAGGTTTGTCACCTGGAATGTGCGTGGCATTAATAAGAAAGACAAGAGAATTAAAAGTTTTCAACCATTTACATACGTTAAAGGCAGACATAGTATTACTACAGGAAACTCACTTCCCAAGGCAAACCTCCACGCATCAGCTTACACAAGCTCAGAAAATCCAAAGACTGCGGTGGCCTGGAGCTGCCAGACATATATCATTATTTTCTCTGTCACAGACTGCAACATGTGCACCGATGGATTAGTTCTAGACATAGAACAGACATTTTGCGAAGACATTAAGATAGCAGATTTACCATTAACATCACAACTGCTTTCAGAATATCAGCATACGTACTTCACTGCCAGCCTGGTGGATATTTCTTAAGATGGCGGGCTCACCGCTTGCTCCTTGCCAGCACACAACCCAGACTTCTTACTAAACCAAAGGGCAGTATATTTCCCAAATTGGCAAAATAATGGAATAACAAATCTATCATCCTTTCTTCATGCAAGAAGCACATGACTCTGCAGCTACCCACAGTAATTGAACAATTTATTGGGTTGACAACCCAGAGGTTACTATCCAAAATCTATAATTTACTATTGTAACATCCAGCATTTACTATGCTACTGGCAGGCGCCAGTCGATGACGCAATTGTTGTATGCGACACGCGATGGAAGCGCTGCAATAAAAAGTTACATGCAGAGTGAACACCAAGAAATGGTCTCGTGTCACATCTGTTCGTAAACAGAAATATTACATGGTGTCAGATACGGATCGTTCCCACATCGACTCGACGATAGACGATGGAGAACACGGGAGTACCGATGCCAAGAATGGATTGGGATTCTACCAATCTACCGGATGCGTGGAGAAAATTCCGCCATCACGTAGAGTTGATGTTTTCCGGCCCGCTGCGCACTAAATCGCAGGAGGAGAAATGCAGTTATTTGCTATTGTGGATTGGTGAAAAAGGCAGAGATGTCTACAGCACTTGGACTCTTACCGAAGATGAAGGGAAGGTATTGCAAACGTACTTTGATAAATTTGAAGAATACGTGACGCCCAAGGCAAACCCCATCTTCGCACGGTATAAATTTCACGAAAAAATACAAGGAGACAGTGAAAGTTTTGACCAGTTTTTAACAGAGATAAAACTTCTAGCTAAAGACTGTAACTATCAAAACAGCGATGAGATGATCAGGGACAGAATTGTGTTTGCAACCAACTCCGCACGAGTCCGTGAGAAGCTACTGTGTCAAGGCCCGACCTGACGCTAGAAAAAGCGATCGACATTGTGAGATCACATGAGCTATCTCAGCAGCAGTTAAAGATAATGGCTTGTACCACTCCGACCCAGTCTGCTCATGCAATAAGCAAAAAGTCATTCAAACCAAATCCATCTCAATGCAAATTTAAATTCCCCAGTCAAAATGTCGACAATGCTCGGGACAAAGAATGTGGAGCATGTGGAAGACAACACAGCCGCATGGAGGACTGTCCAGCAAAGGGACGCCAGTGCAACAAGTGTAAGAAACCTAATCACTTTGCAAAGGTGTGCAGGACACACATACAACAGAAAGAATTAAAATACAAACCCAGAAAGATACACACAGTTATGGATGATGTGCAGCAGTCAGAAGAACTGTTTATTGACTCTATTACTACGTGTTATAAAGATACAGATAAAGAACAGGCTTATGCAGAGATTGAGCTTGGGAAAGAGAGACACAAACTCAGTTTTAAAGTGGATACTGGTGCTCAGGCTAACATCATACCAGCCAACATATTTCACCAGATATTCAGAAATGTACCTTTAAGCCCAGCAGACAGCAAGCTTACAGCATTTGGTGGACATGCACAGAAAACAGAGGGAGTCTGCAGGCTGTTGTGCAGACACAAGCAAAAAGCAATCTCACTGAATTTTAATATAATCAGTGAAAAGGCCCCCCCTGTTCTGGGCATGCGTGCATGTTTGGATCTGGACATAGTCAGACTGATACATGTCGTAAGTGTTCAGCCCAACAGACACACAAACATTCTGGAGGAGTTTGCTGATGTGTTTGAGGGAATCTGTCTATTTCCTGGAGAATGCAGTCTTCAACTAAAGCCCTCAGCTGTGCCAGTGGTGTGCCCATCTCGCCACATCCCATATGCCCTGCGAGATCGGCTGAAAGCAGAACTTGATGACATGGAGAGAAACAACTTAATACAGAAAGTCACAGAACCAACTGAATGGGTAAACGCACTAGTAGTGGTGGAAAAGCCCAAAACACAGAAACTTAGGGTGTGTCTAGACCCTCGCTCACTGAATAAATCCATCCAGAGACCCCATTACCCCCTGCCTACCCTGGACGACATCACACCAAGACTAGCTGGAGCACAGTACTTCAGTGTACTAGACGCTAGATCAGAATACTGGGCAATAAAACTCAGTGAGAAATCGTCCATATTAACTACTTTTAATACCATATATGGCAGATATCGCTTCAAAAGACTTCCCTTTGACATAGCACAGGATGAGTTCCAGCGGAGAGTGGATGAAGCGTATATGGGGCTCCCAGGCGTTGCTGCCATCGTGGATGACATCCTGGTTTACGGCCGCACAGAAAAGGAACACAATGACAACCTGCGTGCTGTGCTAGAGAGAACCAAGGAAAAAGGAATAAAGCTGAATAAGGACAAAAGCATAATCTGTGTGCCTGAGGTGAGCTACTTTGGACATAAGCTAACATGAGAAGGCATCCAACCTGACTCTAACAAGGTCAAGGCCATCAGAGACATGCCACCACCTCACAACAGGTCCGAGCTGGAGACCATATTGGGCATGGTCACTTACCTCTCCAAGTTTGCACCCAAACTCTCAGAGGCAACGGAACCACCATGCCAATTACTAAAAGAGAACAGTGAGTTTGTGTGGGACTCAAATCATGATGTTGCTTTCCAACATGTGAAAGACCTGCTAACACAGGAACCAGGCCCTGTACTTGCATACTTTGATTACACCAAAGATGTGAAACTACAGGTCGACGCATCCAAATGTGGCTTAGAAGCAGTCCTGCTTCAGGATGAAAGGCCAATTGCATATGCATCCAAAGCTCTCAATGAAACAGAGAAAAATTACGCCCAAATAGAGAAAGAACTGTTTGCGATGCTCTTTGGGTGTAAGCGGTTCCACCAGTACCTGTATGGGAGACAGGTAGTTGTTGAGTCTGACCACAAGCCACTAGAATCAATCATGCGCAAACCACTCGTAGCAGCACCACCTCGACTCCAGCGCATGATATTACAGCTCCAAAGGTACGATATCAACATCACACATAAGCCAGGGAAACAGATTCCTGTTGCGGACACCTTGTCCATGAAGCCAATCGAATGCAACAACAGAACGCTGTGTGAAGGAATGGATTCTCAGATTCACACTGTGATCAGCAATGCTCCTGTGAGTGACAGAAAAATGGCAGAAATCAGAGCCGCCACAGTACAGGATGATCAGCTGTCGACACTGAGGAGGATTATCCAATCAGGATGGCCAGAGTCAAGAAAGAAATGCCCACCCACCATCACTGAATACTGGAACTACAGAGATGAGATTTCAGAGGCAAATGTCATCCTGCTAAAAGGAGAAAAAATAATCATCCCTCACTCACTCAGAGCTGACATGTTGTCACGCATACACACCGGACATTTGGGGATGGAGAAATCCAAACAGAGAGCGAAAGACGTGTTGTTCTTACCTGGGATGGGAAAACAAATAGAGACGCAAATTGGATCTTGCAACATCTGCTTGGAGCGACGTCACTCAAATCAGAAAGAACCAATACTGTCTCATCATATTCCTGAACGCCCCTGGCAGACAATAGCAACAGACCTTTTCACTTGGAACAACCGTGACTATGTTGTAGCAGTTGACTACTATAGTAGATACTTTGAGGTAGAAAAAATTAACAGCCTTACATCATCTACAGTCATCACCAAGCTGAAGGCTATGTTCGCTAGGTTTGGCATACCTCAAACTGTTGTTAGTGACAACGGCCCTTGTTATAGTTCACAAGAGTTCAAAAGCTTTGCATATTCATGGGATTTTGAGCACATCACAAGCAGCCCTCTGTACCCACAAGGCAACGGGCTCGCTGAAAGTTACTGTGCAGACAGCCAAAGCCCTCATGGACAAAGCACACGCTCAGAGAGTGGACCCATACCTGAGCTTACTGGAATATAGGAACACACCAGTAGACGGTCTAAAGTCACCAGCCCAACTGCTGATGTGTAGACGTTTACGTTCTTTATTACCAGCTACTGAAAAACAGCTGCATCCAGAACTAACACCTTGCAGCATGGTTCACACCAGACAACAATCATGTCAAAGACGGCAAAAGTTGTATTATGACAGAAATGCAAAAATGTTGCCCACCTTGCCACAAGGAGCCACAGTCCAACTCCAATTTCCATCTGGGACATGGAAACCTGCAACAGTCACTGGACCGGCAATTACACAAAGATCCTACAATATCATTACAGATGAAGGTCATGTATTAAGACGAAACAGACGTCATCTCCTACAAACCAAAGAATGCAACCCCGAACAACACACACACAAACATCAAGACATACTTGAGAACACTGAACCAAAACAATTACAACATACTAACATGGATCCCACAGGATCTGAAGAACCAACACAGCTGGTGTCATCACAGCTGGTATCAACCAGATCCGGTCGCGTTGTGAGACCAATAAATATCCTAGATCTGTGATCACATTTCACATTTCTACAAGTGAAAAGTTATAGCAAGATGTGTTATATAACACAGAGCTGTTATAGTTATAAAGTTTAAATATTTAGTTATTTATTGAGTTCACCAGTTTACATTTAAGTATTGACAGTGACTTGATGCACAAGTTTTTTATTTTCTTTGTCAAGTTTGTTACATACTTGCTTTGGAACAAATTGTTATGTTTATCTGAGTTTAATAGCAGTTACACTTGATTTATTTTTGTTCTAAAAGAAGGGGGATGTAACATCCAGCATTTTCTATGCTGCTGGCAGGCGCCAGTCGATGACGCAATTGTTGTATGCGACACGCGATGGAAGCGCTGCAATAAAAAGTTACATGCAGAGTGAACACCAAGAAATGGTCTCGTGTCACATCTGTTCGTAAACAGAAATATTACAACTATTAAAAACAGACAATATTGTACGTCTCCCCACTACTAAATGGACCGAAAAGTTATCTGTAAATGAAAATCAATCAATCTGGAACCGGATATGCATAAACACGTTTAAAGCATCTACAAACCCAAATTTACAAATAATACAATATAAAGTACTTCACCAAACTCACTACACAGGTCAAAGATTGTTACAGATGGGTCACTCTGAGACTAACATCTGCCTACACTGCACTAACAATACAGTTGACCACTATCTACACGCTCTTTGGTCTTGTACACCAGTGCAAAAATTCTGGCAAGAAGTCTGCTGTCAGCTAACATCATGGGTTAACCACCTCATTTCACCAACTCCAGCACTGTGCTTATTGGGTGACCTAGACAGTACACAGTTAAAACTCGAGGCTAACACATCACTATTAATTCTCACTGTTATGCTTGTAGCAAAGAAAACCATTCTTATGAACTGGAAAACGAAAAAGAAACTAAGCATCACTAAATATAACAACATCTTATACTATCTCACCCCGGAAACGTTGTCTGCCTTCACATTTGATATTTGTCACTTCTTATTAATGCCCCTATTTCTCTGAATCTTAGTTAGAGGATCTAAAGAGATGACCGATTCCTGCTTTTGGATGGGTGTGCTTCGGGTGGGACTGCTGTCTCCTCTGGGACGGCATGTAGTTTGTGGTCCTGTCCCCTGGGGTTGCAACTGGGGTGGTGCCTGGACGTCAGCTGTCAACCAACGGTGACGCTCCAGGACATCACTCCCCAGTTTTAATGCAACTTACCTCTTCAACATATATACAAACACATACACTACACCCCAAATGTGAGCAGATGATGGGTAGTGGGTGGGCGGCCGTCACCGTCTTCCGTCCAGGGTGGGTATGCGCCCTCCGTCAGCGCATGCTCGGGGGATCCTCGGGTGGGCGGCGGTCCACTGGACGGTGACTGACCGTCCTTCGTGTATGAATGAGTGTATGGATGGAATGATGGATGGATGACTGGGGGAGGGGTCTGAGGCTGCTGGGCGGGGTGGGTGTGGGGCCGAGTTGTGGCTGGAAGAGTGGCTCCGCTGCGCCTGGTGCGGCCTCCCTCTCTGCACTCTTCTGGTCTCCAGGAAAGAGTAAAAACTGCAAATGGGACAAAAAGAACTGAAACTTGGACTTATATGTTATGTTCAGGTAGGTATTTATTTATTTTATTTTTATTTATTTATTTATTTGTATTATTATTATTATTATTATTATTATATATTTTTTTCTCTTTTCCTCTTCCTTTCTTTCTTTTTCACTCGTGAACCTTTCCCCCTCACCCTTCCCCAACCATTTATCCACTCTCCCTTTCAGTCCAACGCCGCCTTGTCTTGACACAACTGATGTAAACTGACTTGTGGGAACCACAACTAATAAATATTTACATACATTCAATGCTCCAATCACCACACCAGGGGTTTTACCCCCTGGAGAAAGTAAAACTGTCCAACTCAGCAAAGGATTTACTCTCCCATGTGATGGCTTTTGAGCGGGACAGGACAAGGTAAAAAAAAAGGTCTCTGGTTTAACTCAAAAGACCAAAACAATTCATCAGGATAATAGAATTCTCTAAATTCTAGAGTGTTCTCTTTGATGGTAGCCGTCAAACTTTGGAATTGTCAATCTGAGGTGACAAGGAGTTTGTCACAGTCCTACTGATATTTCTAGGATGTTATGCTTTCAGCCTTGATTAGTCTCCTATCCCCCTTCCCCTTGTGTTTCCTTGTCATTATTGATGCCACCTGATGCTGGTTTGTGTTGCTATTTAAACCCCTGTTTTCTAGCAATTGTCATTAGTTCATCTCACTCAGTATGAGAGTTATCTATGTTTGGTTGGACAGTCTCTTTGTTCCCCCTAGGATTTCCTTGTCTTCTAACTGGAGTGATCAACTCATCTGTGGATTCTTTTCTGTCCTTGTTTGACTTGACTTTTCAGTTTGGATTTCCTTTTGAAACCTTTACCTGCGTACTAAAGGCAGTATTTTGTGTTTTTTTTTCTTGTTGCCAACCCATATTAAAGACATGATAACCACCCTTGAGATCGTGACAGAGTTGTCATCTGAGGTGAATTTTTCCAAAATGCTGTGTATGCCATAGATGTTAATCTCTTAAATGTTTATGAATTAAAATCAGTTATTGTGTTTTTATTATATTACAAGTATGTTATGTTTAATATGTTGTGTATTAAAATAAATAGTTGATGTTATTAAACTTAATTTCATTAATAAACAAACAAAATGTAATAATTAACCCAGAAAAAAAACATGTAAAATAAATCCAATGGTTGGGTTAAAGTGTAATCCAAAACATGGGTTGTGTTTAACCCAGCAACCTGTTTAAAATAACCTATGGGTTGGGTCAAACAAAAACCCCACTTTCTGGGTTAAATGTAGTAACTCAGCAGTTGGGTTAGTTTAACCCAAGCACATGAATTGTCCCATCTTTAACCAGCAGTCGGGTTATATTTGGGTCGTTTTTAACACAGCCTTTTTTTAAAGTGTTTGATCTAAAACACACAGTAAATACATCAAATGTTAAAAATGTAATTGAATGCAAGAGAAGCTTTTTGGAAATGGAAGTCAGACACTATTAACTCTCCAAGCAAAAAAAATAAATCTTCTGTAGAACACCTTTAAAGTCACTGCCTCAAAACGGCAACTGCAATTGCACTTGACTGAGCGGAGGTACATGTCCAGAGGGCAGAGACTTTCACACACATGCTAACAGTGTTTGAAACAGCGTGTTAACATTCAAAACTCCATCATGACTGTCCTCTGGGGCAGAGGAATTCAAATCACTTTCATTTCAGTTTGTTCGATGGCAACAGGAGCCCAGAGTCAAATCCCAAAACAGCCAGATGGCAAGGTGTTTGACAGTAAATGTGGATGTGGGATTGTTTGTGTGAGTGCACATAATATGCGGCCTTCAAAGAGACTGCTCTAAGGGCAGAGAGAGAGAAAATAGGACAGGATGAGGGACAGTTTTGGATTTGGAACACAGGTCTGTTTGAGTTTGATTAATAGAACTCTTTTTGCCAATTTTTTTTCCATCAGCAGTTTAATTAAAGCGACCTCCTGGAGAGAATGAACACTGCATACCCCGATAGACATGAATACAGAGGAAAGAGAAGCAGGCAGTTGCGGAAATGTAAACATAACAGGCCTCACAAAGGAATAAGCACAGACTTTTTATCTGCCCAATTAACGAGCACAAACTTTGATTGTGAGCTGTGTTTGTTTCCCCTTCTCTGTTCATGGTCAGTTCTGTGTAAACAACAGAAACATATGCGCATTCAGATGATCTCGATTTTACAGTGAGAAAAGTTTGTCCACAGGCAAAAAAGTGAGAAGCGTGGAAAGATACTACTTAACCAAAAAAAGGGCACAACCTGGGTGTACGAGCCCCCTATTGTTTAGGTTTGGGTATTTGGGTAACAAAGTTTTGTGTATTTATTTAACCCCAACTGCTGTCACGGGTTGCTTATCATTTCTTAAACAACCATGTAGAAGGGTCAGATCATAGTTTTCCGAGCGTAATCTGTTCATCATTAATGACAGAAGACCGAAAAGACCCGAAGAACTCGAAAGATGAACTAATCTTTTCTGTTTCCGAAAAGATTAGTTCTTTTTCCGAGTCCTCCGGGTCCTTTCGGTCTTTTGTCACGTGTCAGTATGCAAATATTAGTTCATGATTGGTGAACGATTACTATTGTTTTTATATGTATTACTACTACTGCTATTAACAGTTTTTGATGCTCAACACATAATGTGTTAATAAAGACTTAATTTGTTCATAAAATAATTTAAAAAAAAGGTTTTTGTGTTTGTTGTTTTTTAGTTTGTTGTGTATTTTAATCTTCATTATACAAAACCTTACATAGCCTAAGATTCATGAAGCATTTTTGAGTCACATTATTTTTAGTTTATAATAAATTCCCTTCAAGTTGTCATGTAATTGAAAAGTAACTTGCCAATGATATGTAATAACTAAATATCTTTTATGCATTTGATTCTTGAATTTATTAAGTTGATATTTAATAAGTCAATCAGTGTAAAGATCGTCAGTGTATTGTTTGTAGCATATGATGTTTCAGATATTATAAATACTTTATACACACTCTTGGATTGTTTATTTTTTTAAATACAACCTTAAAAAGATAAATCAAAATATACTCATATAACAGAATACATTTACATTTACATTTATGTATTTAGCAGACGCTTTTATCCAAAGTGACTTACATTGGGAGCAAACATCAAGCAGTTTGGTACAAAGGGGATGGATCAGTAGACATACACATAGAACACATTCGGGCTAGTACAGAGAGGGAATTCAAATCAGTGCTTCAGAGGGTTGTTTTTTTTTTTATTTTTTTTTAGTTAAGTTAGTTAGTAAGTGCTTATGTTAAGTTAGTAAGTAAGTAGGTTAAGTTAGTAAGTGCTCTCGAAAGAGTAGAGTTTTTAGCTGCTTTTTGAAGGTGTAAAGAGATTCAGCTTTCCGTAATGGGACGGCAATGGAATTCCACCAGCCAGGAACTGTGAAGGAGAAGGTCCTGGTGAGAGATTTTTTGCCGCTCTGAGATGGGACCACGAGACGCTGGTCATTTTCTGAGCGGAGGCGTCTGGAGGGGTTCGTGGAGGTATGAAGGAGCGGAGCCTGTGACTGTCCTGTATGTCAGCGTCAATGATTTGAACTTGATTCGAGCCTCAATGGGAAGCCAGTGGAGAGAGATGAGGAGAGGGGTGACGTGTGCTCTTCTTGGTTCTTTGAAGATCAGTCGAGCTGCCGAGTTCTGGATCATCCGAAAGGGTCTGACCGCACATGCAGGAAGTCCAGCGAGAAGAGCATTGCAGTAGTCGAGTCTTGATATGACCATTGCTTGGACCAGAAGTTGGGTTGAATGTTCTGTGAGGAGATGTCTGATCTTTCTGATGTTGAACAGGGCAAATCTGCAAGATCGTGCAGTTTTAGCAACGTGTTCCTTGAATGTCAGTTCCTCATCGAAGATCACTCCAAGGCTACGGACAGAGGTTGACGGAGAGATAGTCGACGACCCTAGTTGTATGGTGAAGTCATGCTGGACAGTGGAGTTTGCAGGGATGACCATAGGTGATGGTCCTTCATCCATGTAGAAATGTCATTCAGGCAGTCAGTTATTCGGCTTGTAATAGTAGTATCATCAGGATGGTATGACAGGTGGAGTTGAGTGTCGTCAGCATAACAGTGGTAGGAGAAGCCGTGTCGGTTGATGATGGGACCCAGGGAGGTGATGTAGGTAGAGAAGAGTAGGGGTCCAAGAACTGATCCCTGCGGAACTCCTGTGAGCAGCTGCTGTGGCTTGGACACCTTGTCCCTCCAGCCGACTCTGAAGGATCTGGAAGAGAGGTAAGACTTCAGCCAATCCAAGGCAGTGTCGGAGATACCTTTAGTAGCGAGTGTGGTCAGGAGGATCTGGTGGTTCACCGTGTCAAAGGCTGCAGAGAGGTCTAGCAGAATGAGAACTGACGATTCAGAGTTTGCTCTGACAGATCTGAGTGCTTCAGTCACCGATAGAAGAGCAGTTTCAGTTAAATGGCCATTCTTGAATCCTGATTGGTTCTTGTCGAGTTGCTCATTGTCTGTAAGGAAAGAAGACAATTGATTAAAAACAACACGTTCTAGAATTTTTGCAGTGAAAGGTAGAAGTGAGATGGGTCTATAGTTTTCTACTTCAGAAGTGTTGAGAGCAGGCTTTTTGAGCAGAGGAGTTACCCGAGCTTCCTTGAAGGTGTCTGGAAAGGTGCCGGAGGCGAGAGATGAGTTGATGATGTGAGTAAGAGCTGCACATTTAAAGTGCCAAACAAGCTGTAAAGTTATACAAATAAGTAAGTTTTAGAATAAATAACACGTTTCTGCCAAAAGAGCTATATAATAATAATAAAAATTAAAAATAAATTAGAATCAAAAGATACTAAATAAAATTAACATATCAACACTAAAATCACAATGTAACAAACAAATTATTGGACATTTAGCAAATTATGAGCCAGAAAAAGGAAAGACTGAAAGACCCGAAGGAGCAAAAAGAACGAATCTTTTCGGATCCCGGCACTGTAGCGGTCACGTGACAAAAGTGCTAAAGAAGCCAGTCCGGACTGAGTGCACGGACTGCATACGTTAACGTCAGAGTGAAGTAATTTTGTGTCGAACAAAAGAGATTTAAATCTAAAGAAGACAGATCAGAGGTTGGGTAAACCAGACTAAAAGAACCAGGTAGGCTTTAGTAATATATATATATTTATTTTAAATTTAGCATTATAGTTTTGTCTTATTTGTAGTGTGATTCACGTTTCTGTATAAAACGCTTGTAGATGTGGAAGTAACACACAACATTTATTGATATTTTAGTAAAATGAACGAAATGACTCAAAAAAGATTCATTTACGTATTTTGTTTGTGTTTTATTCTGTTTTATTATCATTTATTACATAACAATGTATAGATTTAAGGATTAAAGAAATGTTACTTGATTTTTCTCTGGTTTTCCATTTTTTTATCTACTTATACTGTTGTTTCTGAGAGCCGTTGCACGGATTAGGCGTTTTACATGTAAAACTTGCTT
>SRMA01026835.1:86381-148903 GCA_007224835.1 Danionella cerebrum | reverse complement strand
TATATATATATATATATATATATATATATATATATATATATATATATATATATATATATATATGCATACACAGTGGTACCTCGAGATACGAATGCATTACGCATAAAATCCTCACCTCAGAAGCGCTCTCTCCATTTTTTGACACACGCTCGGTACTGTCTAAACATGCGTTTGGTTTCATGTTGGTGTTGATAATTCGTGAAATATCTTGAGAAAGTTAACTTTTGAACGTAGTGCCAAAATGTTTTCTGTCATCCGTTTCACCTCCTCCGACACACTCAAGGTAAGGTTTCACATTTGCGTACATAATGTTTTGCATTTATTTTGTCCTGTTTTTTTCTGTTTTCATTGCTTTATCATCATTTATTACATAAACAATTTGTAATATTTATATATGGTGGGAACATTGACCTCAAGAATAACTAGGCCTCGGAGTGAAAAAGGTGTAGTGAAGAGGTAAACAACACACTTATATATGACAATAAAACTAATTAAAAATTACAGGTGCAAAGAAGTAATTGACTTACAAGCTTCTCCCGAACTTTCCTATATAAACACCATTTGTTTGCTACTAATGGTCGACATGACCTTAGTTCCCATAGACAAGTCATTCAATGTAATATATTCTGTTTCCTGCTGCTGGGAATGATGGGTTATATCACCAGTGTTCATATCTACTTACACTAGTTCAAAATAGACTCTCAGCTTTAACGGATGATTCAAATTGATTCAACCATGAACACCCAAAAAGTTCCTTATTGATATTATCTTCTTCACCCAATATGAGAAAATAGGAAGCTTGTGTGCTCCTCTGGGAAAGCAGAGCAGAAATGAAAGGAGTGCAATAGAGAAGGTGTAGGTGAATAAGATAAAAAGAGCCAAGGTGAACGCTCACAATTGCTGTCAACATGTGAGCGGTGCTCTGTAAAATATATTTGTTTATACCCAAGAGACATGAGAAGTGAAGAACAGCCTGCACCCCACGCACATTCCTCATATATCTCATTTTTCGAGTTATTAGGTAAGAGCATACTTTGTGATTTCCTTCATTGTGTTTCATAAAGAATTGTTACATAGACTAGCTGCAAATGCCATTACAAGAAATTCACATTTAAACTTTAATCTCCTCATTTAATACTGTGATATAAAATATAGGTGGCCAGTCTGAGGACCAGAATCGCAGAAATCGTCGAAGACATTCTGATTCAAGTTATTAGAAATATAATCAACAACACTTTGCAGAGCAGTGTTCACAGTGGTTGCCAGTTTCTTGTTTTAGAAATAAATGTGTTTCACAGAAATAGCCTCATTCTGAACTCACAATCCAATTTTGGTTCAGAAACTAGAATAACCAATCAATTATTAATCAAGAGACTACATATGCTGTGCAGAAGGATCAGTGGTTGGTCATGTTTCCAAGTTAACAGTAGTGCCTCTTCTAACTGAGACCACTACACTACGGCAAATGATACAACCATGTCCTCATGGGCTTTTGGTGGAATGATCCACCAAATATACCAGACATCATCAATGTCACACTTACATTAAAACCCAGTCATGAACTGAAATAGAGACAGCTGTGTAGAACTGTCATGATTTAGCAGAGCATTACACAAGGTATTTATACTGCATCAACAAGGTCTCTCCTAGACAAAGATTTGGATCACGTATTAGCCCCCTATACGAGGGCGTGTTACGCAGGAAAGTGGGATCGGTTCAGCGAGTGGTGCTTTTCTCTCCAGGAAGACCCTAGGACCTGTCCTATCAAAGTCGTGCTGATCTTCTTTCAGGAGGGGTTCGATCGGGGGCTGTCCCCTTTGCCCCTTAAGGTTTATGCTGTTGCTATTTACACCTTCCACCTTCTGGTCGAAGGGAAATCGATTAGCAGCCATGAACTGACCGTAAGATACCTCCAAGGGGCTAGATGGCTACGCCCTTCAACTCCATACTGACTTGGCGTCGGCCTGACTGGATGGACTTGATGGCCCTTTCAAGGGGTTCCCATTTAGTCGAAACCTCAACGTATGTCTGCGGTCAACTGAAAGGGAACATTTAGGTTACTTTCGTAGCCCCTGTTCCCTGAAGGAGGGAACACAGACTTATCCCTGGCCATGCCTCTCAAGTCACTGATCTGAGAGTGCCATGAGGTAGGTGGATTTGGCTCCTCAGAGGAAGTAGAATGAGCGTAGGGTTGGCCTGCTCTTAAAGAGCAGTTGATTACTAATCACCTACATTTGCAAATTAATTGCCCGTTATTCATTCGGTACCGCCCTCCCATGGAAGGGATGTCCCATTTAGTTGACACCTCGACATATGTCTGTGTTCCCTCCTTCAGGGAATGGGGGTTACAAAAGTAACCGTGACGTTATGAAGGCAGAACATGGTCCAACTCAGGTGTACCTAAAAAAGTGGCCGGTTTATATGCAACTATACCGAGAAGAAGTGCTGCTGTTTTGAGGTCAATGGTGACACCAAATTTCCTCATTTATAGCTTATTTTCAGACCTGCGTAAAACCTTGGACAGTATTGTGCATGCGCTTTGCAAAAAGAAAACACGCAGTGGCAGGAGTTTAGGATTACTGTTGGAAAACATTTAGAAGATTATTTGGTCGCTGAAATCAACATTAAACATTGATAGAGCAACCTGACAGAGCATGTAGCAGCAAAGTCGACACCCTGCTGTTTGACACACATCCTCACGCTCACTAAGACACTTGCTGCATCTGGGTGTACAAAGTCTGCTTTGATGTTTAGGGCCTTAGTAGCAATGCTCCTAAAATAATCACAAGTGCAGTTTGCCACTCCAGAGACACATTTTCCAATGAGTCACCCATTCAATCCCCAAAGAACATGGCACCAAAGAGAGACAGCCGTCTGACAGAGGCAATATATATTTACCAACATTAAACCATTACGTGCTTATGTCAACAGTTCTTACAAGTAGACTCAATGTGTGGCATGATGATCAAATAAAGATAAATCACTTAATGGCCACTATTTTTATGGTCACATAAAATGATGTTTAATAGGTTAAATATTGAGGGTTTAACTCGTTGAAGGCATTCTAGCAGGTTCCTGTTATGAGCATTTGGGAAACACAAATGCAATTCCAGTTACTGTTCTCATAATTGTTTGTAATAGCAATAGCATCTGGAAATGAGTAACACCAGCATCAACTAAGCCAATGACAGCATCAATGGCGTATAAAACGCATACCAACAAGCTGTCCGAAGGAAGGCTTCAAGTCCCGGGAGAGAGGGAAGCCCGAAGGACACCCCCACCCCCCGCACACACGCACATTGTGCATGCCCAAATGGAAAATGACGTGGTGAAGGGGTGGTTTTTGCTGTTATCTGACAAGGATGATTCGGAGGACTGCCCATGGCAAATTATTTGAGGGTGCTACTCCCGAAACTTGTCTAGCAACGTCACGAAGTGCAGTGTTGGATCAGATGAGATGATGTGGTGAATTGCAGACAGTGAGCTGGTGCACCACCCTGTACTCCTGACATCCACTGACCACCTTGGCTATGACCTCAAGGAGCTGGTTTTCTAGGGTGATAGAATTTAGCTGTGAGGGAGGGGTGTAGGATGCTCTTGAGAGGTACCCAAGGTTCATTCTCTGGTATATACTCTTTACATTCCACCAAATACTCTATTCCACAGCAACTCCTCATTGTTTTGATAAGAACAATTAAACACGTAGTTTGATGCATTCTGATCATTTGGGATTGATGCATGCATTAAAGTAAAGTAAATATAAGGGACTATTTTTCAGTATATTATTTAAAAATATTTTGTAACACCTCTAGTCTATCAGTCAAAATAATCTTCATTCCCTGCAGCAGATTAGGGTATTTACTGAGGCATTGCTCAGTTCTCCAGTGATTGCTGCTGATCTCAGTGTTCTGTCCTTATGATAACACTCTGTAAATTCCTCCGGCTGACTCATCCGTTCATATTGTGTCTCTTGTGTTTGTAGCTGGCATGGATCTTCTCTAACCGCAGTCTCGCACTCAAATGAGATACAGCCCTTAACACACGTTTAGATGCAGCTAAATCACAACAGCTTTTTCAGACCGTGGGCCTCTGACACCTTCCACATGTAAACAAACCATCATTATAGAGAATGAATGTGTGTGTGGGTTTGTGTGTGAAAGAGAGATAAAGAAAGAGAGATGTTAAAATTATGCTAATGAGCGAAGGACTGCAGGGAGAAGGTAGATTTTAATGACAACTCATTATCACAGTCCGAGACATCAAACCTGTCGTTTTCTTTGTGTCTGCTTATCCACAAAAAGAAGCTTACTTCAATTTTTCTCCATCACATTTCTGGATTTATGTATTCAGCTACCATGAATCATGCCTCTGCATTCAAGATAAGCAACATTGGGCAATATATTAAGGGAATTAAATGCAAGGTTAGGTGTGCAAGAATATCACCCAGGGATTGCAAAGGCTATCAATAATGAGAATAATTTTATCCAACTAATACATTTATTTGGATAAAAAAATGTAGAAAAAGAAATATATTTAATAAAATGGATTCAATAGCAAAAAAAGATTTATCTATTCATTAACTTCCTTTGCCAAGTTTTTTGGAGTCACAGGGTTCTCCAGGGCAAAAGGCGGGGTACACCCTTGACAGTTCGCCAGTCCAGCCACTCACAAAATAAGGGGAAATTAATTTATAGATTCAATAAACTGGTGGCAGGGTAGCGCAGTGGGCAGCACTGTGGCCTTCCAGTTAGAAGGTTGTTGGTTCTAAGCTCGCCAGTGACGAGTTTGCATGTTCTCCCTGTGCTTGTGTGGGTTTCCTCTTCGGTTTTCCCCACAGTCCCAAAAACATGTGGTTAGGTTAATTGAATAATATAAATTCCATACAAATGTGTGAGTAAATGCAACGGCGACCTGTCCAGAGTGTACCCCCGCCTCTTGCCTAGTGTGCGCTGGAGATAGGCACTGGCAGTCTCCTGTGACCCCAAAATAGGGAATAAGCGGGTTGGAAAATAAAAGAATGTATTCAACTAACTGTATTCAATTAAAAAGATACATCTTTTAATTAATTTAATTTATACATAAGTAAATAAAAAATTAACAAATTTAATTATAAAAGTACCAAAACTAATCAAGCTAAATAAAAATGAAACAATAACAAAATCCTTTAATGAACTGAAAAAGTTCTGAGGGCTGTATTTCAAAAAATAAAATGTCCTTCATATAAAAAGAAATGGTATTGGTTTATATCTTCACTGCAATCCTTGAGGCAGATCATTTAATTACGTAACGTTTGCATCACAAAGCTTTAATTCTATTATCAATGTAAACAGGGAGCTTTTTGGATGATTTTTTGAGCCTGTTTTCAGACATGGATACTATATGTTTCCTCCTTCCATGTTGGAACCTTAGGGGTACAGTATTTTTCCAGTATTAAATAAAATGCAGATGTAAATAATATCAGTATGGCAAAGAGAACAGAGTCCTAAAATTATTCTGGTGTTATTTTGAAGGCAGAACCTTTCTGTTCAGCTTGAGGAATACGAATCATCTAGAGTTCCATTGGCTTGTCAGGAATCCAGTTCACCACTAAGAGACAGACTCCAGTAACCAATCAACCGTCACCTGAAGCCACTAACAACAATCACCCACCAGACCAATCATCATCACTCTCCAATCACAGCCTTGTGCCACGGTCACGCCACATAAAAATTACATTGACTTGAATTGGATGGCATCCAGCAATGTGAAAGCGGAAGCTCTTGCCCACGTGGTGCGATTCCGGATTCTGCTCCGATGGAACTTGGAGCTGCGACATTGGGTCATGTGTTACGATTTGAGCCACCACATTGGTGAGATCATTTAAATGAGTTATTTAGTTATTTTTTTTTATGACGCTTTTGTGTGGGAAGGCTTATAACAGACGCGCGCGTGTGTGGTGAAATTCTGCGTTTTTTCATTGTTTGGTCTGACTCCTGGAAAGACTGAATCTCATCCACTCCTTCCAATCCTGCAAGATTCACGTGACACTTACTTCCCTTCGCCACTAGGTGTCTTCATCCATGAGAAGCTGGTTACGAGTTTATATTGATGCCTGAATCCTACTTTCTTAAGGAGCATACTCTTCCTGTCACCATAAAACATGACAGTGGTGTGCTGAAGGATTCCATTTTAAGATCCATTTTCTATTATGCCTGAACGGCCAGATTGGATTCTTGTCTAATTTTTTTAATTGTATTTATTGATTCATGCTTTTATTTGCAGTCTGGATTACTGCTATTGCCTGTATGCTATAACATTTCAATCCATTTCACAATAACAATTTCAGCTCTGAAAAAAAAAAAATCAAAACCAGTCTCATCCATGTTGAACACTTGAGGAGTTTGGTTACAAAATGCAAAAAAAAAAAAAAGCTGGCGCCAAAATTATCCAAAAAACACAAAACTTGTTTATTTCTTCAAACCATCCAAAAAATCATATTTGTGGGATTATACAGAAGATAAAGTGCTGAGAAAGTAGAAAAAAACGTCAGCTGTCATCCGCAGCAAAGGTTTTGATAGACCAAAATCAGGAAATTTTCCAGCTCATCAGTCAAAGTCCAACAGAGATGTTCAAAAGTTATCACCACTGGCCAAAAGAAGAGACTTACTCCTCTGCTTACTTTGAGATTTACTACGCGGCTTAATTTGTTAATGCCATGTTTAATGCCAATGCCAGGTTTAATATTAATGCCATGGAGTTTTCATATGTTGGGGAAAAATTATATCTTTTAAAATAGATCTTTCAATATTAAAATCTAGATGTGATTTTGTTATGTTTGTATGACTGAGAAGTTTTAAAAAAAGTTTTGGAACAGTTTTAGCTCAACTTCGCTGCTAAAGAAAACACATTTCTACTCAAATTCATCTAAATGAAATTACAGTAGTACCCCGAGATACGAATGCTTTGAGATACGAAATGTTCACTCCAGGGTGACGTTTCATTTCGTATCTCGGGGTGTACAGTGAATGTACTGTATAGTGTTTAGAAAACAAACTCTTCAATTCTTAACCGCCTTCCTTGATCATTTACTTGAAGTCGTAGTTTACGTCACATAATCCTCAGCTGTAGCCGTGTTTTTTACATTTGGTGAGCTGCTCCTTGTTAGCAACAAATGATGGTTTCCTCTGTCGAGAAATGTAATCAGTGGGTTAATGTCTCATACAGATTCTTCACCGATGTTTGTATGATACAGGTATCAAATCCGATGTTCCTTTTTCTGCAATCAGCAATCCCCTAAAGTCGCTGACTTCCTGATTTTAGCCTTGATCTTTTTGAAGTAGCAAACAGTTGATTCTGGTGGCTGACAACTGTGATACTTTTGTATTACATTATCTGCTGTGGTCAACATCTTCCACTTAGGGTTACTACCATAACCCTTAAAAGATGAAGGACATCTTGAAGATGAGGCACAATGAGAGCGGTCGGTAGTGGAGGGGGCTTGGGAGCACAGACGTTGATTGTTGTAGTGCAAACTGTTCATATGCGGCCCAAGAAAACCTGACACAGAGAGGGACTTCTCAGTTCATGTGTGTCATTGTAAATGTTTCAGGTTAGGCATTCTTAACCTAACTTTTAAATCTTTTAAAATGCATTTCAAATAAGGCTGAGGATAATGGTGCGCTGACAGGTCTGAGAATTTGTAAGGAAGCGTTAAGCAGAGGAAGAGGAGATCCGGCTCATCAGCATCCCAGGAGCTCTGGAGAAACTCCAGAGGGAACAAGGTCTGCATCCTGGAATACTTGAAACCCAAGGGGGAGGAGGGTCACGCCTGTGTTAAAATCTGGACTGCAGCCATGTGAGCATGTGCAATCAGCCGAGCTGCACGCACCCCAGTGCCTGGATGGGTTTACTCTTCAGCTAATTAGCAATACCACTGCTTTCTGTCAGGCTTGCTCCCTAGCCTCCTCTCAATCCCATGACTGTTTCCAGCCTAAAGGGCTTTCAGAGATGATTCAAACACACAGAACTGAGGCTAATGAGGAAAAGTGTAGAGCCATGCTCATCATAGAGGCCCCATGAAACACATGATGTATCCTTTGTTTTAGGCTCATTTTGTTTGGCTTCAATGGTCTCTTGTAATAGCATCTGCACTTGGAAAATAGCAGTGAGCCTCTGCAGTCATGGTGAATTACATGGACTACAGCAAAGAGCAGCCAGTGAGACCTAATGTAAGAAGCCGGATGATGGCAGAGGATGTAATGGAATACTGAAATTCTAGTGGAGCGTTTTAGAAAATCTTATATCAGTGTGCACATTTTAAATGTTTTTATTTTAAAATGTTACCTTTTACCAGTTTAATTTATGTTTATTTGATTCAATTTAAAAACAGAAAGGATAGAAGGACGAGTTTGCCATGAGTGTAGCTGCAGTGTAGTGTATTTAAAGAGTCTCAATACCCTAGAACACTTTTTTTAATGACCAGAGAGTGAAGAGAAGAGGCAGGAAGTTGGTGGAGAGATTAGGCTTTGGACAGGCAAATAGACTTCAAGCTCAGGATTCGAACTTGTGCCACCTGGTGCAACTGCAAACATACATGTCCTTCACGCTAGGCCATGAAAATATTTGATTAATGTTCAAGAAAAACATAGATTTTTCTGGTCATTTTATGGTTTCACTCTTGTTTTCATTCCCTTATGATGCAACACTCAAACAGCTGTAGGCACACACCTATGCATTTGCTGCACTGCACTTTTGCGGCTGCATCATTATCTCTCTGTATCTTGCTTTTTAAAAATTAGTGCACAGACGCCCTCTCCTGAACTTTAGATGGTGCTTTGGTGAACTGCAATTTACTCCATGCCAAATGGTGGCGCAGAAGCAATTCACATCGTGTGAGGCGCATTTATTGAGAAAGAGAGGAGGATGAGCAATCGCTTATCTGTCAATATAAAGACGAACCATTTATTTTCTGGAAAACAAACCACTCGATTTTGAGTTTATGCCCATAATCGAATACAGATCGAAGCTCATATACGCGTGTGAAACACAGTGTGCACTGTGAAGTACCAAATAGTGAGATGCTTCACAAATATCTGGGTGTGTCGGCGAGTCACAATCGTGCAGTGTTTTGACTAAAGTAAAAGATTATCTGCAGGCATTGAGAAAGCCACATCCAGAGGCAAACGATACACAGGCATAAACAGCAATATAAACAGTGGTGTTGGTTTATATATTTTCGGCCTATTTTTCCCCAATAAATGATAAACGTGACCTTGTGCATTTTCAAATCTTTCCTGCGAGGTCTTGGTTGTGAGATGCAGTTTGAAAGTCAATCGCAGCATTTGGCGCACACAGTAAAAAATAAAAGTGGCTTTGAAAGTAATGCAGCGTTTTTTACGGGTGGTGTGTATAGTTACATAAGCTCTGTGTAATTAAGGCTAAAGTTTTACTGCATGCAGCCCCCTGCTTTAAAAACCTGTATAGGTATCTTAAAACCTTCACAACGTCAGCCAACACAATAATTTAAGGTTGCAAACAAATTAACCCTCGATGGACAGCATTCTCGTCTCATTGGAAGATGTTCGCAATCAAGCCAGTCGGAAGCAGAGGTGGGCAGGATTTTAGCTCCAAACAGCGGGTATCTCTAGTTTCAATCCATCATGTCTGTGGCTCCGTAACATCACTTTGTTGCAGTCTGGAGCGAGAACCACTTGGCTATCTTTCTTGTCAAATCTTTACTCACACCAAAGTGGGATCAAAACTTCAGAAACCTGGAGCTACGCTTGTTTGTGGCCATCATTAAAATATTCCATTATCCCCAACATCAATATACTCTGACAGCACTTCACAGCAACACTTGGATCAAGCATTTCTAAGCAATTGTCCTTATATTAGTTCTGTCTGTGTTCAGTCTATAAGTGGAAACTAGATAAATCACGCGTCAGTATCAGGAACACTTACATCTCACTTATCTGAAAACATTTAACCTGTTTTCTCTGTTATTTCCATGTAATGACGGATGGCTACACATAAACACACTGCACTGTAATTCTTGCAAACAGAAAGTTGACAGATTGACTGAAACACTCTGCTTTGAGTCATGGACTCTGTCACCATTTCATTTTTTCCTACTGTTTGTATGGAATAGTTGATGTTCCATATCTTCAAAGGATGTGGAATTTTTGCAAATTACACTTTGGTTGTAGATAAGATCTTGGCAATCGACATCTGCTGCCTGAATATTTGTGCCACCCATGACTAAAGGGCTATTTTCTCTGTAATGCCCTCCATTCTTCTTCAGCAGATCAATGTGTGTGGCCTTGTGGCCATATAGCTGAGTCTGGCCTGTGGTCTAAGAAACTCCTTTCACACATATTATTTTCCCTCATGAGAATATAGGCGGGACGCTCAAACACCACCCTCCAAATGGCAAAACTGCTTTAATGATTTATTGGATTTAACACATCATAATAATGTAAGTTTTTGTGGGAAATAACTTCAAAGACCAACCAATTTAAAAAACACACATTGTAATGTGCTCCATGGTTTATGAAAATATAAACATGCCATCGAATTTACTTAAATTCTGCACCGTTAACCGTAAGGAAATTCTCTTTTATGTGAAGAAAGTGGCAGCTTACAAAAAGCTCCTGAACTCAAAGAGTTAACAAGGGTTAAATAAAATGCTTACCATGAGCAGAGCTCTTTCGACAAAAGTTGGATACACCCTGGACAGGTCCCAGTCCATCACAGGTCAACACTCACATTCAGTCCAAAGGGGGAATTTCAACATTTCACTTAACCTCAAGCATGTTTTGGTCATGGGGGAAACCGTAGAACCCAGAGGAAACATACACAAGCCCAGCAGGCAAACTCCATACAGGAAGACCATTGATGGGTCTTGAGCCTTCTAACTGAAAGGCACCAGTGCTACACACACATACCAACATAGAAACACTGATATACAACACAAATCAACCCGATAAATACATTATTACACATTGAACAGCACAGTCAAAAGTGGAATGATAATGTCACCATGACTCTCCATGAGTTAACACAAGTGCCGTTGTTTTGAGCAGTCATCTAAAACAAAATCAACATTTTGGATTATTTGTCATCACTAGGTGTTAAAATATCAAAAGCCTGCTTTTCAAGTCAACTCCCTTGCTTTTAAAAAGCTCCCTTTGGGGGTCACGGGGGTTTGCCGGTGCCTATCTGCAGGTCACCAGTCCGTCGCAGGGAATTGAGCTTATAAACTGGTAATAAACCCACACATCTCTCACGGTTGTGACACCCTGCAGGACAGTGGCTGCACTCGACACTCTGCTAATAAGTAGCTTATAGATCTAAGTATTGGCACATTGATACATATTTCACCATTCAAGACAAGGCCTTAACCTCACAGCAGTGTGTTTGGCAGTAGGCGATACAGAGATCACTATTAGTGATGGGATTTATGATGGGAGCCAGATCTTTGGGAGTCGTTCACTTTAAAGAGCCATTAAAAAAACTGGCTCATTTATTTAATGCAACACCTAAATACTTATAAATACACAAAGTGCAAAGCAGGCTTCAATAAAATTTCACATAAAAACCTTTAACCTCTTAAGCCCTGAGGCCTATTTTCCGAAAATCCTATACTTTTACTTTTTAAAAAAGATGTCCCATATCTGCTGAACAGTCCAAGGATGGAGTTGCCATTCTCCCGCCCTGGGGTGGAACCTGGACAGTGAGTCCACGATCCGGTTGCACTCTCCGGGGATGTGACAGGCTCTGAGTGACGAAAGTCTGCTCTGACTCCAGAGGAGCAGTCGTTGGGCGAGGTAGTGCAGAGCCAGGAGCGTACACCACCCTGGTGGCTGATGTACGCTACTACCGCGGTGCTGTCTGTCCTGACCAGCACGTGTCGACCCCGGAGGAGCGGGCAGAAGCTCTGCAACGCCAGAATGACTGCAACTAGCTTGAGATGGTTTATGTGCCAGCGAGAGCGCCGATCGGTCCAGGCACCGGACTCTCGGTGGGAACCGCACACAGCGCCCCAACCGGTCTTGGAGGCGTTGGTGGTGACAACCACGCGGTCGGAGGGACTCGAGAGAGGCACCCCAGACCGCAGGAAACACTCAGAGTTCCAGACCTTCAGGTAAGGGAGCGCGTCTGCCGTAGAGCTCCCCGACGCCATGCCCAACTCGGAACTCGCGAGAGAAGCATAGCTGCAGTGGTCGCATACGCAGGAGCCCGAGTCGAATGACTGGGGCTGCGGCTGCCATATGCCCCAGGAGCCTCTGAAATAGTTTCAGTCTGACCACTGGTTGAGAAGACACCGCGGAGGGCGCGGTCAGCAAGGCCCTGGCGCGTTCTACCGATAGGTGCGCCAGCATGCTCTCGGAGTTCAGCTCCATCCCGAGAAAAGACATGGCCTTCACCGGAGTGAGGCGGCTCTTTTCCCAGTTGACCTTCAGACCCAAACGGTTTAAGTGCGAAAGCACTTTGCCCCGGTGTCGGATCAACTGGTCCCTGGACGAGGCTATGAGAAGCCAGTCGTCGAGGTAGTCCAGGATCCGAATGCCTGCCGGGCGGAGCGGGCTAGTGTGGCCCTGACAACCTTTGTGAAGGTGCGAGGGGAGAGGGCAAGACCGAAGGGTAGGACCTTGTACTGGTATGCATGGCCTTCGAAACAGAACCTTAGAAAGGGTCTGTGTCTCGGTACAACTTCTACCTGAAAATACGCGTCGTTCAGGTCGATTGTTGCGAACCAATCTCCAGGACGGATGCACGGTAGAATGCAGCGGACCGTTAGCATCTTGAACCGGTACTTGGCCAGGTGCCGGTTTAGACATCTCAGATCCAAGATTGGTCGCAGCCCGCCTGATTTCTTAGGGACCAGGAAGTATGGGCTGTAAAACCCGCGTTCCATATCGGCTGGGGGCACCGGCTCAATCGCACCTTTTGTTAGAAGGGCGTCGATCTCCTCTCGCAGGAATGAGGCACCTGTCCGGGGGACAGGAGTGTGAAGCACACCTCGAAACCTGGGGGCGGACACGAACTGAATCGTGTAGCCCTGCCGGATTGTCCGGACCACCCACAGTGAGACCCCGGGAAGCTTCCGCCAGGCTCCCAGGTAAGCTGACAGGGGGTGTGGTCGGGACGTGCCGATGGTCCCCATGGCGGGGCCACCCGGAGGCGGACTTGTGGGAGGAATCACCAGGGGCGGACCCTGGGAGATGGTCAGATGAGGGCGGGGGTGTTGTGCCCCTCTCTGCCATTCCTCGGACCAGAGGTCAAAGGCTGAGACCGTGACGAGAGTCGCTCTCTTTGGCGTCGCACAGGCGGAGAGGGGTCCGGCACGGAAGCGGCAGGAGCCCACCGCTTCCGACGCGGGACCATGAGCTCACCCAGACCCTCCGCCTGTTTCCTGATCGTGGAGACCTTTGACGCAAAATCATCCACGGCGATGCCAAAGAGGCCATCTTGGGAGACAGGTGCATCCAGAAACCGATTTCGGTCTTCCAGAGATGGCGCTCCTGTACCACAAGTGTGGCCATCGTGCGACCAATGTTCAGTGCTGCTATTATAGTGTCTTTATTGAATAAGACTTTTCACTGGTTTTCTACTCACCCACTGGTGGAAAAAAACAGCTCTTTGAGGCATGTTCTTGAAGAAGTCTAACTCCTGTTTTATTTGCAAAATGAATTATTGCTCTATCTTATGTGGTTCCAGTTTTACCACCATTTAAAAATTGATATGCAAAAGGGGTCGCCGGCACTCCTGTAGGTCTTAAAGGGTTACAGCATTATTTTATCTTGCAAAGTACCGTGCATAAACACATGCACTTCACACATTATTCACAGACCATTCTAGGGATTCAATAGTCTTATACTGTATTTTTGAGCACTTTCTCAAGCATAATCCAATCCTTCTACATTTTAATGAAACCCAGTGAGCACCTGGAGCACTCGACTCCACCTGAAGAACCAGGTAAAATATTGATGTACTACATGCATTTATTAAAGTGTTGAACTCGGTTATTTGAGTTTGCTTCACAAACGGTTCAGTTTATCGAGGGAGGGGAGTAGGAGGAAAATCTATAAATCTTATTGATCTGGGCCAGAAATCCAATCCAGCTTTGATCCAGAAATCCAAGCGTATCCATTCCTCATTCCAGCAGCTTTTATACCTCAAGGTGCGTGCATCATTCATGTCACCAAATTCAGCCCTTCTGCAGGAACAGCACTGGAAATTAACCTCTGCAATTAATCGAATAAACAGCTTCTTCGTAGATTAACATCATTGACTCTGTGCTTTTTGTTCAACGTTGATTCAATTCAGGCTGTGCAAACAAATCTACGTCGCTATAAAAACCTCACTCTACTTATGTCAAAAACCAGTGAGGGATTGAACAGAAACCATAGGTTCAAAATCCTGGAACGTAGCAGCACTGAGTGTGAGGCCCTTGATAACTGTGATGGAATCAGTCGTGTTTCTAGAAATCCATTCAGTGTGATTCAGTTGGTACAAAAGGCTCAATAGACATCTCCCAAAGTTTTTTGAGCACATTTGGGCACTGTGATGATGACCGGGGAGAGTTAAAAGGTCAGTATGATGCGCTACGACGAAACAATTAAGCAGCGCAGCGAAAATGAGACGAAAATGAAAGTTTATGTAGGGGGTGTTTATTTCAAGCTTAAAGTGCCAACACAAGGTCTTAATATTTTGTAAGGTCTTAATATTTTGTAAGGTCTGAGTATCAGAGCAAATTATATTGCAATAAACAAAAACATAGTTAAGTGTTGATTTTAAGGGTTCTCCTCTACCCGCTCAGTGTTATGCCCATCCTTAACTTCTCACAGGTTTGTTTCTGCACTGTATTTGACTATTTGTTCCAAGGCATAGTCTTATGTTTAACCTGATATAAGTAACCTAGATGTGATGATGAAAAGATGAGGAAGAAGCATCTCGCATCATTAGCGTTCTCCACAGGCTTTATACGAGCACATTTAGCCTCCAGTTCAGAAATTGAGAATCACTCTTCTTATCAGACGTTTTGAAGAAGAAATCGAAGACTGTGTGAATTGACAACGGTGTATCCACAGTCTTTTAAACGGTCTCAGAATATTTAGGAAACCACAATGTTTTGCCAAGTCAAGCTTTATTTATAAATCATCACACTACCACAGGTCTGTTTTCCAGGGCACTGTACAATAAACCAGTAATGCACAGAAATTTTTTAGTTTTTAATTTTAAACATTAGTTGGTTTCAAACAGATGTGTTTTCAACCTTGTCTTAAAACTGCCCAACACTGTTACAGTGGGAACTAGTTCCACAACAGCGGTGCTGATACACCCGTCAGACTGGCATTTAATATTTTTCTACATTTCCAACTGACAATGAACCTCCTCATTACTCCAAGGTTAATTCAATTCCAAGTTTTATTGAAGGGAAAAGCAAAAACTCCCCGTCGGTGTCGAATCTGAAGATCTCTGAAGGTTAAACAAGGGAATGGAAGCCGAGAGAGTACAGATCGTGTTTATGTTGTGTGGTTTTCTGTGAAGGAATACATTCCTTTGAACATTTATTACAATAGCTCCCGCCTCCTTCTGTTGCAAGAGAATATTCCATATTTCCCAGCAGCTTCCCTCTGACCAGTTTCAAATGGCCTCCTACATAAGTGATGAGTGTCTGTTCTTTCTCCATAGAGCTTCCATGTTAATCGGGACCTTCAATAAAGACCTTGCTGTGCACCCCTGCATGTAGGGTTTGGGGTTCTCTGCGAGCATGAGAGAGAGGGTATGTGTGTGTTTGCCCGCTCCTCTAATAGGATTATTAGCCAAATTGGTTCCAGTTGAAAGAGATTAGGAACGCAATTATTTAGGAGCAGGGGATGTGTCAGTCTCTCTCTCTCTCTTTCTGGTTGTCTTTTATCTCCTTCACTGATATCTCCAGCACAAGAACTGTACGGTTGTTTGCGTGTATCTTATACTGTAACCTTTCAGGCTTCTCAGAGAGAATATAATGAGCTTTGAATCCGCAATTTTTCCTTCAGAAAAGCCTGTTGACTTTGATGCTCTAATTAGTGTGTACACTGACAGCTCTGGGACTCCTTCGTTAATCTGAAATGAAAATTAATATTTGAAGAGTGCTGGAGAAATCTTAATGTTGTTTTTCTCATCTTAAACCTCTGAAATAAAGATGCATTTGGTTTTGTGGACACTCAAGGGTCTCACGGAGCAGTCTGATATCATCCTCAGCTAAGGATGATAACCATATGTAAAACCAGGATGATAATCTAAAAAAAAAGAAAGGTTACATTTTAAAAGCAATTCAAAAAAGATCTTTTAAAGTACAATATGTGAGTTTTATACTTACATGATTATGCTAAAGAGTGGGATATGATTAATGTCATATAGTCTTAATCTTATAATCTGGCAACTAGCACAAGCATAAGAGGAGGAGCCTGACCTGCATTTCATCTCTAAGCTTAGGAGAGAGCACATGATGAAAGAAATATGAATAAACCAATTTCTATTGTCTGCAGGCTGCTACTTTATAAAACATTTTATAAATTAACTATCATGAAAAATGTCACATTTCTCTGTAAAAGGTCAAAACCAAATACTCTATTGTTTTAATTCTACAACTCTTTTTTTTTTAAAAAAAAGATTCTTTTTTTAACATGAAATATGTTTTTACTGTTAAACGTAGACATTTTTACTAAAGCCTCAGGAGGAGCAGACAGCGCCGGGGAAACAAGAGCCAACAAACTTGGTACGGTGAACAGACTGGTGCCCGGAACCCAAGGAGACTCAGATATCGACATTTGTGGAGCGAAGATTCCCATCCTCATCACGACCGGAGAGATCTTGAACTGTACCTGTATGCCAGGAGGCTTCAGATTGGTCTCAGATAAGTTCCTACCAGATAGGAACGGCACACCAAGTGTTCTAGGGAGGGAGCCAATGGAGTGGAGGCACCCCAAAAGACTTCCCAACAAGAACTCGATGCTGGAAACTCCACACGACGAGTTTCTTCAGCTCAGAGCCGCACCGGCACTGAACCACTGAGATCCCACAGAGCCTAGCCATGCCGGCCATCCAAATGGGCATAGCCACAGGAGGGAGAACAAGTGGCAGAGCCAAGGCAACGGAAAAGGAGCTAGGGGGTCGATGGAGTATAGCAGAGCTGTCGATTCAGAGGAGGAAGGCAATGGGAAGGCTGCAGGTTGCAGTAAGCCCACAGGATCATTGGGCCGAGGAGGTTTCCTGGGGTAGGCGCAGCCCTCCCGGCGCAGACACCATGGAAGGAGCCAAAAGTGTCTGGCTTCAGAATTTCACTGGCACTGACTGGTACTGACTAGTGCTACCTAACCAATGGACTTACTTATGTGACTAGGCCTCTATTGGATAGCACACGACATGTGACTCCGTCCGTTCCTGCAGCGCAATGTATCATTGTACATTGAAGACCAGTAGAGGGTGACCTGATGTTACTGGTTTACTTGGTTAACACATATAGGGAAGAAGTGTCAAAGAAAGAACTAAAAGAGAGCTTGTGTAACGTTTGTGTTCCCAGAAAAAAAGTACAGCTAACTTATGCAAAATGTCAAAAGCAAACATTATTTAAAGATTCCACAATATCTGTTACGAATCTTGTCAAATTAAGTTTGACTTTAAAAAAAAACCAAACTATGCAATTTAGGATTAGTTGTGTTATTATTTGCGCTACAGAGTGAAAGTCACGTGTGCTATCCAATAGTCCGAGAGTGCCAGCCGAGGTAAGTGTTAGATGTCACATGCTAGATGCGCAACCAGACCCTTCTCAGAGGAGCAGGAACAAATGGAGGATCCGGAGCAGACTGGACACTGACACAACGGTCATTCACAGTATTTCAGGTCATTTTTGACAAATGGAGATTAAACAAATTCCAAGACCTATTTGTGGATAAAAACTCTTCAATCTCATCAGTCTCCAAATAGCCATACATATACAGTGCTTTACCATAAAGTGCATACAACCCATAAGAGCAGTAAAGTTCCCCCTCGGTGAATGCAGCAGTCAAAATGAGGTTTTACTTAAGTTTAACTTTTTTCAGACTTTGAGTCAGGAAGTATAAATCTTTCAGTAGTTTCCAACTTTAACCCAACTCTTTAAGGAATGTGCAGCACACAGCAAAGGCCTGGAAAATATTTCATTCGCATCTACACAGAGCTATTGCTTTAACCATAACTAAATGTGTTCCATTTAGCTAACGCTGTATTCGTCCCCAAACCTTCTGTTGCAGATTTTCGAGTTTAATACCAAACTAGTTTTAAATAACCATTATTCATGCATAAATATAACATTCAGAAAGAAAAGGGGCATGGTACAAGTCCAAAAATACAAATCCAGTGAAGCATCAGTGCTTTTGGATGGTGTGTAACATCAACGGAGGGTTTAACATGCATAAAATAGGTGTAGAGCTGGCAATAATCGTTAAAACAGAAAACCACATGTACACTGTGAAGATTCAGCTTCGGTTTTTTTAATTCTGAGTTAAGGCCTTTACACACCTTTGCTGCTCTGAAAAGGCTACATCATCAGCTGCCAGGATTAATTTATGTGCAATATCCACACTAAGATTCATGCAGTTAAAATAAGTGCACAGTGAGACCCAGCGGTGTAGTGGATGGTGCGTCTTTCACATATGCACAGTTCAAATCCCGATTCCTCTGTCTCAAACATCGCTTCCCATCTCTCTCCACTGTCATGTCATTTAAAATAAGGCAATTTGCCCCATTCAGATTCCCTATAATGCCTTGTGTGCAGACAGGTTCTGGTTTCTCCACGAATTCTGGGCCGTAAAATTAAATAAAGTGGGAATTTTTGTTCGGCTCCAAGCTGTGCAAATGAATCGGGGAAAGATACGACTCAGTTTTATTACACGTTTCCTTTAAAAGACTCTTAACATATTAAACTTTGGATAAAGGCAATACCTTGCACAGCCTGGCATCACACCCAGAACAGCAGAATTTTCTCTGATCACTGAAGTGACTCTCTCATCTTTTAACCTAAGATTAAATACGAGGATAATCATAAACGCGTGTCTCGAACTAATTATAGAATAAAGAAAGAGCCATTCAGTGAACTGTGAGCTAATAGTTTAGCAAAAGCTAACGCACTGCCAGGATCACAATGGAAACAACGCAGAGAAGTGGGAAAAACATTTCTTTATTCTCACTAAATCGATCGCCTACCACTTAATTCGGGACAATTACCACATATTTTGGGGCAGCTTCTACTTTTAATGCCACTGCCATGCAAAGGTTTTACCCATACTGGTAAAATTTTCACTTCCACTACAAAACGGAACCTTTCACAGTGAGCGTGTTTTTTGAGATTGGAACCTCCTGAATTGCCCCATAAAAACAATTTTGATGGAAAATACAACTTGATTGGAAGGAAACCGGATGTTTTGTACCTGATGTGTCTTCCCTTGCATCATCAGACATGCACACATGACTGAATCTGCAAAAACTGACAAAATAACCCCAACCTGTACTGACCAGACTTTCTTGACTGATAATAAAAATTGTTTATGTATGTGTTTACACTACAGAAATGGCTAGTAGAGCACAATCAGCTAGTCAGTGTGAATGTAAATCACTCCTAGTTTTCATTATTTTAAAATAAAAGAACAACCACTGGTTTTTGTTTGTCCCCATATAGGATTCAAGGGATACCCTCAAAGGTTTGGATACACTCACGCTACAAATAAATGAGAAAAGCTTAGCGTAGTTTAACAACGCCGAGCATCTGTTTTTGGAAAACATCCTCCCAGGCACAGTTCTGCCAAACCACTTGTTGGAAAAGCTATAAACCTAGCCTATTTTGAAAACAGTCACGCTACTAAGAAGTGCAACCCAAAGCACAACTGATTTATATTGACTATTCTCAAGCAAAAGACACATTAGTGCATGAATCAAAACATGTAGCAGAAGTGGAAAAGGACCACATACTGTTACTTGACCTTGAGATGTTAGTGCTGTCTATGAACCCAGCAGTGCACTTCTGCTGAAAACACAACTCTCATCCTGCAGCAGGCCAGAGGTGTGTGAGAGAGCCAGACATTCACAAGGCAACCATTAGTCACAGCGTGTCCAGAGCCTCTTAACATGGATCTGGGCCTTCGCTCATTATCACCTGAAACTGAGCACTGTGATCCTGCAGTTGAGTTGTGTTCGCCGTCATCAGCTTTTATCCCGAGCCCTCAGGAGCACCACTGTCAGAGTGTGCTCTGCTGGAAGGTTTAGGAGGTTCCGAAAGGTAGCTGCTCTGGCACCAACACAAAATGAAAGCAGGAGAAATGTAGAACATCAGACTGTGAAACTATGTCATGGAAATATTATTTTTTTATTCTTCACAACAACAGAGGAATTAGAGGCACTTAAAATACCAAATATTACAAGTTTTTGTCATATATCCCATGTATGTTAACATTACATGATTTGCATTGTTTGCACGTGGCTTAAAGCGGTCATGACATTGCGCTAATTGTATGGGAAATTATAATTTTATCTATTTATAAATAAAATTACTTTTAATCTCATTTCTAGCACAGGCTTATTCCGGAAATGTGTTGAGATTTTCATTTCACTTTGTAACTACTCCTCAGTTACTCACCTATTGGTTACCTATTTGCATATTCATGACTTTATGGCTTCGTACAGTCAACGCAGATGTGAGTGATTAACTACAAGCAACTTCAATACTGAGCGATCAACTTTTTTATCAAGGCAACATTGATAGACGCTGTGATGGTGTTTGGAGGAAACGTTATACAACCTTGAGACAGAATCCCAAATCATATGCAAACGCACTACCTTTACTACCTAGGCATCCAGAGCTTTAGTCCTGAACGTTTTATTATTAGCCCCCAATAATTCTACTGCAGAAGAATTAATAAATACACTAGAACTACAGTGGATAGCTTGCTGTAGTGAAGAAATGACTTCATTACAACAAGACCAATCAGAGAGAAGTATTGCATGGAGCGTCTGTTTTTATTGGCTGATTGTTACTGAAGGGTTTGTGATGTCTTGACTGGGATTTTTCTGAGAGAAACAGATGATATTATATATTTTTTTTAAATAAACTATTAAATAATCAATGAAATAAGGTCTTGTTTTATTTTGTGAGTAAAAATATTTAAGTAAAAGGACAGAAAGAAATTGAAGCTGCCCGTACCAGGATTCGAACTGTTGTCAGAAATGTAGCCGTGTCATAATATCACTGTTCCCTTTCAGTCTGTCTCGGAGACGTTAGTCAAGAGAAGACCGACTGAATGGGATCGGATCCCTATGGGTGAGACGAACCGAACACTTTAACAGGGAAATTGCTTTGCAGGCGTAGGTGATTGATTAGTAATCAGCCGGGTGTGACCTACCCAATTTTCCTTCAGAGCGGACTGAGTGTAACTCACTTTCTCCTACTTTGACGCAAGCTGAAAGTGGTTAGTAGGTTGCTTACCTCGGCATTCCGGTGTTGTCCTCTGCTCGCCCAGATAGCAAGCCACCGTACCGCTGCACCTCTGATCCTTTTGGCATAGCCTGTCCAGTGTTTGTCGCCGTTTTGTGCTAATCCTGTCCATTTTGCACGACATGAAGAGCAAAACGTGCATTACTCCTGGCTGCGGTGGGTTTATCTCGTCGAAAGACGGGCATGAGAAATGCTTGGAGTGTTTGAGTTTCCAGCATGCCTGCGCGGCTTTCGTGCCGAGCGAGTGTTTGCACTGCAACGCTCTGCCTGGTCACACGCTGAGGTATAGGCGGTCTTCCTTTGAGGAAGAGGACACTGGAGCTTCGGCTTCTGGTGAGCCTACCACTGGGAGGTCAGGAGGTACGTTTAAAGCCTCAACAGATGTTTTGGGTTGAGCAGTATCAGGCGATCCCATGCACCATCCCCCAAAATCCAGCGTTCTCCCCGTCTAGTCCGCAGGAGACCCAGACAGCGCTTCGGCGTTGCCTGGTGCCTCTTGTGACCTTAATGATGATCTGCTCTCCCTCGCAGCATCAGAAGGGGCGCGGCCCTCAGGTTCTTCCAGCTCAGTGCTGCCACCCATCTCTTCAAAGCCGCGGCCGCAATTGAGTTGGAGATGATTGGTTTCTGGGGAAGCGCAGAGGTATGGTCCCTCGCATTCCCGCGGTTCCTTTCTTCCCGGAATTGCACCTGAGGCGCTCCCTTTCTGTGTTGTCTATACAGCTCCCCTCCCAGGCGGCTAGTATGAACCCGTCCCCCCCCTGCCTTGGAGAGTAACAATGACTTCCGTCTCTGCCAAATTTTATCTTGCAGAACGATGACTCGCTGGTAGCCCTTCGGGCCTTGACGCGATCTCCGCGCACCCCTGCCTACGGGTCGAAGGGTGCCCTCCTTCTGGTCATTTTCGCCTCAACCGAGGACAGCTACACTTTCAGTGTTGAACAAATTCCCCATCAATGATAGTTCCGGGCAGGGGCAGAAGGAGTTCCCATTCAGGTAACTACGGCCTTAACAGCTAACCTTTATTTGTTTAGTGCCGGCCTGTTTGGATGGATTTCTGGCAAGGCAGAGGCTCCCATTCAATCGGTCTTCAGCTGACTAACGTCTCCAGGACCGACTGAAAGGGAACGTCTAGGCTACTTGCGTAACTCCATGTTCCCTGATAAGGGAACAGAGACGTTACCCTTTTGCCATGCCCTAGAAGTCAGGAATCTGAGGTGCCGAGAGGTAAGTGGGTTCGGCTCCTCGGAAAATCCCAGAGTGAGCTGGGTCACGCCCGAGAAACGGCCTGTTCACCAGAGTTGCTTTTAAAGATGAGCCGGTTTCATTCTGTTGTACCAACTTTATTTATTGACAATACACATTTGTGTGTCGCTAACTCTGTCTTTCCCTCTGTTTGACTCTCGCGCTTTTGTTTCCGGAAATCATGAGAGATGCCATTGCTTTATAGGTAACGCATTAAATCGGGAACCATGTACATAACAATGTGACTTGTGGTGTGAATAAAACCAATTTTTTAAAAGAAACAAATTAATTTTTCTTCTGGAAAATCCATGGTTCATTTTTTATGCAATCTACTCTTATAAACCACTATGAAAGCCACATTAAGACCTAGCATGTCGTGACCCCTTTAACAGTACAACATTTTTGACTGTTATTAGCAACACATAACGCTCAAGGGAACAGTATTCCTTAAACTATGTTTCACAAGTCCTCAGACTCTATGGCGACACCCAATGGAAAGAAAACATGTTAGAAGAAAAAAATAGCCTACTGAACATTAGCCTTAAAAAATTGTCCTCACTTTGAAAAACAGAATTGCATCATCAAAATATGCTCCATGCTCAGGCCATGTCCACACATACCCAGGTTTTTTTAAACAGGTTATTCAGCACTGCATGAGCAAAAACACAGCTGCTTCTGTTTGGTGATTAAATATCATTATTTTGTAATTACGTAATCCTACACGATAGCAGAGTCAACAGCAACATAGTCCTCGATTCGGCCGACATCACGCTTGATTTTCTCTTTGGCCTGTGTTTTCAAAAATGTGCGATTACATAACAATGAGGCTGCGTTAACATGTTAATGAAAGACGTAAACAAGCAGAAAAATTCTGTTTTTCAAAATAACTGGGTACATGTGGACCGGGCCTCGGTTTCTCTGCAGATCTTATATTTATAAATTGTAATGTGCTCACTGAGTCTATGAAATAAGGAGTTGCACGTGAGAACCATTTGGCTGAGGTATACAGCTTTGTCGAGGCTTCCCGGTACACAGGGTTGTACTTTCAGCTCTTCTTCTATCCCTCGGTTTCAGAGGCTAAGGGCTAGGTGAAGGGATAGTGCGAGAAATGGAACAACATTGCTGCTCTATAACAGGATCAACTGTTGACTGGTGACAACCTCCACAACCCCGCAGCTGAACATGAAACACTTTAAACTCTGGTGCTGACATCTGTCGCTCATCACACTCTCACCAAAAGAAACCCCTGATTCCTCTGTATTAGACGCTTCCCTGTTGAGAGCCAGGTTTTGTTTTTTTTGCAGAAGAAAACTTTCCGAAAGTAGTGGGAGCCAAATCCGCCATGGCAAAAGCATGATGAGGACATGTCCCTGCTGCTCCCACCATAAACAATGCCTAAGAATATAATCATCTCCAGATGTTTTGGTTCACTGCTGTAAAAAGCTGTATCGTTGCACAAGGTCCTTTCCTCAAACTCTGTTTTATCCTAGCATTAGTTTGTTACCGCTGTCTATTTTTCATAAACACTCCCAGGCAAATGAAAACATAGATTGTTAACTGTTAACCTATATCTGTTTAAACATGAAAAATCACACCTTTTCTCATCAGAGCAGTGGTCTGTAATCAGGAGAGGCAAGTGAGGCCATGCCACAGCTGACATTATTGTAAGAACTAGAGAAAAAAATTAGCCAGTAATGTGTACTTTACACTTATTTTCATGTAAATTCATCTCTTGGATGTTTTTGGATCATTTGGATCTGTGAATTTCATGTTTACTGTTCAGAAACTTAGAAGAGATGTGTGATCACCGTTATTTGTGCATTCTCTCTGTATGTTGGTAATACAATGTGTTCAATATGAGCTGAATTTAAAGTTTAAATGATGTATATGATGTGCATTGTTTTTTGTCAACAACTTTATGTATGTAAAGTGAGGAGCAATCATTAGACGCAGTGGGTGCTCACCCACTCCCTCACAATGGGACTCTGCTCTGCTGACTCATACTGGGGGGTGCTGGTGATCCCGGAGATTATGACACCACAGCTAAACAATAATAGATCAATAAATCAATTGCAGCCATCCAGGTATTCTTTCATAGTGTTATGCATCTAAACTCCAAAATGGACTTTCAAACAAAGCGGGAGAAAATTATTAAAGGAAGACATTGGAGTTTGCCTACAATTTCCCAAAACCCAGGTCTGGTTTCATGCCCATGGTTCCCACCATACCCTTCTGGGATTATGGAGGAGGCAGATCCAACCCTTCACCTGTGGGATTTTCGTCGACTAAAACGAGAATAAATCTGTTACATTTTTAAATGACAAAAATTTAACTAAACTTTTATCACAAAGACTAAAACTAAAACGGCTGCTGAAAATAACAGTGCACTCAGTGAGGATTATTTCCTTATTTCAGATTGGCCTTGAATTTTTTTTCTGAATTCTGGCAGTTTGATGCTCTTTCATTTTTACTTTCATTGAATGTGTTTGCACTTCAGGTCATGACCCCTACCCTCATTTGCATTGCATAGTATAGAAGCAATGCTGAAACAGCACCAAACTAGCCCAATTCCCTGCCCATGGTATAGATCCTAGAATCCAGGGAGATTGTCAGGGGCTCTTTCTTCCCCATGATGGATCGGTACATGTGACCACTTTACTGCAGAGGCTGAATGCACCAATCCGTCTATAAATCTCTCATTCCATAGTCCCCTTGCTCATGAATGAGACCCCATGATACTTAAACTACTCTAATTGGGGGAGGATCACTCCACCATCACTTACCATGGAACGTAAGAAGTGCACACTGGTCTGATGAAGCCAACAGCCAAAATATGGGATCAAACCACCCCTAATCCAAACCACCCTGTTCCCTTTTACAATAGTATTGTCACCAGTTTTTAAAAATAAGTGTTTTGTTTTCTGTGTACAGTGAACTAGCTGGGGAACAGGCAGAAGGGTTCGATGGTATCAGTAAAGATCCCATTGTGTTTCTAATGAGGTGAAATATCTGATATGCTGTGGTTATCAGTTTGGCAGTGTGACAGAAAGAGAGGAGGAATGAGGAGGGCTGCTGCTTGAGCTTGACACTGCTTTGAACTAGGTGTCGTGGCTCTGTCACCCCAGTACAGGAAGCCAACAAAACCAGTCTAATTAATGCTCAGGAAATCATTCTCCATCTCATACCAAAGTACATTCCCTCTTTCCTTTCCTACACACATGCAGGCACATCTGTTACCTTCACTTGCAAACCAGGTTTTTGTCAAGGAATCCTGACAAAAAGATCAAGACAATCACTTGGAAAGAAACCTATATGCAGGATATATGTTAATATTCATGATCCATATACAGACCATATGTATTGCTTCTTTATATCCACATATAAACCCTGTATATACAATATATGTCTCCAATATTGTGCAAATATCATTTTTGGCTCATGCATGATGCATAGCTACAATTTTCTACCAAAGCAATAACTAAGAACTAACCAAAAAATGTGTATGCATGTACTAACACATGAAATTCATATCATATGTATTTGGCATGTTATGAAAGTTTCCTGAAACATTTAAAAGGTGAATTCTTTCTAGTATGAAGATAGTGGAAAAAAGTAAATGTATAACAAAAATGGTTTGTTGTTTTTATTTTGTCAATCAAGCCTTTTCTCCAATTTCACGTCACTTCCCACATGCACGCACGCACACACACACACGCACACGCACACACACACACACACATATTCAGAGTGGTACCCCGAGATAAGAATGCTTTGAGTTTTGAGATACGAAAGGTCTCATGGGAAGGTTTTGCGACGAAATGTGAAGAAAAATTTGAGATACGAACAACTACAAGCAGTTCTACTCTGTTATCGGCTATCTGGGTCCTTGCAATCTCCCAGTGCAAAAAGGGTCTGATACACTTCAAAACACTTTAAATCAGTTTTAAATCGAGTAAAAAATTATGTATAGATTACTAATAATGTGCTATAACAAATGTTAGAGTCAAGGTGTCATAAAAGAAATTCTGTTCTGTAGCGCAACTTAGAGAAACCCAGTGACGCGTTCTCAGAAGCGTCTCTCCATCTGTTTGCGTTTGTGCTTGAAACCGTGTTGGTGTCAGTAATTCGTGAAATATCTCAAAAAAGTTAACTTTCATACGTGGTGCCGTAATGTTTTCTGCATCCGTTTCACCTCCTCCGACACATCACTTTACACTTCACACTACATTTGTGTACATTTTACGTATTTTGGTTGTGTTTTATTCTGTTTTATTATCATTTATTACATTATCAATGTGTAGATTTAAGGATTGAAGAAACGTTACTTGATTTTTCTCTGGTTTTCCATTTTTCATCTACTTATACTGTTGTTTCTGAGAGCCATTGCACGGATATAGTGTGAGACTCTCACTATATTTATATACATATATTGAAAACCTGTATCAAAACCTACATTAAACTTGAATGTTTATATTGGTTGTTTCTTTTTATTACTTTATGTGTATCTTCTTCAAATATTAGATTTTATTTTTATTAGTCACTATCTAACCGTTTTTTTTGTTTTGTTTTTTGTTTTTCAAATAATAATGGCAAAAGATGCTTGTATGTGCATTCAAAGGTCGATCAATGTGTGTTTTTGTCTGGTCGATGGCAGAAAATCTTGGTAGCTAATAGCCACTCTTAGAATAGATGCAAAAATACTAAATAAAATGTTTATTGAACATATTTTTATCTAGGCACTTTAATCATTTTAAGATGACATCATGCAATAAATAACAAATAATAACTTCTGATTCAAAAGTGCATTACAAATGTAAATAAATGAAAAATCTAATAAAAATAGTAGGTCTTGGCGGGAGGTAGAAGGTTAGACTAGATGTGCATCATCAGGGAATGCAGTCAATGGGGCATAGATTTCCTGGGGCTGAGTTAGGTTCAATGTAAATGGCTTAAAATGATAAAAAGTGTCTGCCAAATGCATAAATGTAAATGTAACGTTGTTGGGTTCTTTCCCTAGTTACTTTTATTTTGTTATTTTCCTAGTCTTTTATTTTGTAAACTCTCTTCTGTTCCTGCCTGCTCTTCCTCCTTGTCGGTGTTCCTCCATGTTGTACCTTTTATTCTGGCCCCTTCTCCTGTGTGTGTCTTCTTCCTGTGTCCTTGTTAATTGCCCTCATGTGCCACACCTGCTCCTCATGTCTGGTTCGTCATTCCCTCGTTTGTTTTCTGCCTTTTTAAGCCCCTTGCTCCCTGTCCCAAGTGCGGGTTCATTATTTGATGTCCAACATTTAATATTCCCTTGTGAGTCTTGTCTGGTAAGCTCTGTGCTTCTACTAAGTCTCTGTTCAGTTTAAAGTTTTATTTTGTATAATTCTCCAGCAGCCAGCTGGCAAGCAATCGTTGATTGTCTTTTGAGTTAATGTTTTTCTTGTTTTGTTTGCGTTAGCTTTAGTTTTACTTCAGTATATTTATGTAAGGTTTTGCCCTACCACGGGTGTTTGTGTTTATTTGTTATATTTATTTATTAAACGAGTGTTGATCCCATCTTGTGTGTGTGTGCATTTGAGTTCGTTTAACCCTTCCTTTACCATCTTGGAGGGTTGCCCCTAACAAACGTAGGGCATTGAGCAGGTCAATCACAATACGAAGAAGAGATGACCGGACATGAAGAAGGTACATAGGAGCAGGTAAGAGCTGGGTTTTTCTTTACCTGCTGGAAGCTTGACGCAGTGATTATGGTGCCTATGCTGTGATGGTAGGGCTCAGGTGAGGCTGCATGCTGTGATTTTTAACTAATCAGCTCTGTCTTAGCTGCAACGGGTTCAAAATACAGCAGCAAACTTTTGAAGAGGGTCATGTAAGTGTGATAATTTTTGTCTTGTTTCACAATCACTTCATTGGGTAACGGTTCGCTGTCAATTGAATTTTTACTGCTGCTCAATAAATCTCTTAATCCTAATTTTCCATCCTTTTAGGTCACAACAGTCCCATGACCAGTGGCTGTTTTCAGGTAAGAGAGGAATCGAGAAGAGAACTGGTGCGTCATCCATGCTGCATCATTCTAAACTTCCTTTAGAAAAAGTCTGTCATCAAAGTGGTTTGGGATTACCATGTGGCAGAACTGTTTGGGTTCCCAAAGAGCTGGGTTCTCCTGCCTCCAAAAGCAAGGTGACATGACTGCGCATATTGCGTTTAATCTACGTGTTCTAAGCAGTATTGTCTAAGTTATGTACATTTTTAGATTTTCTAAAGAACAGAACCAAAGGGTATCTCTGAGGAGATGTTTATTCTACAATCCAAAATTGTTATTACAAGGCCTTGAAATAAATGTAGCCTATTTGATCAACTTGTATTTGTAATTAAGACAACGTAACATAATTAAACAGTTGGAATTGATCAGTTGTACTCTAGTCCCAATTTGAAACACAGAGAAAAAAAAACCAAAAAACTTTGACGCATCAAAAAGCAAAGTTCTTCTAAATGCTTAATTCTGAAAATAACTGAAACTTCTTTTTATGAACTAATGTATTACAAAACTATCTGCAAAATGCTCAGTTATCCAATACATGTTCCAACCACTAAAGCTTAAACTGTTGCATTGTATGCTAACTTTATCCATTAGCAACGAAAGAGGCTGAAGTCAGCTCCGTAATGTTCAGTTAGTTCAAATATCTTTGTTTGCTTTGGTTGTTTAACATGCAGAAAAACATTCCGCAGCTATCTACAAACAAGCGCCCTCTGAATGAAGCTCTCTATCTAAACAGCTAATCTGCATGTGGTTAATTGAATTTAACTGCCTCATTTGCATAATAATTAGAAGAGCTTCACAGGCGCCCTCCCAGTTAAACAGTTTGAGGCTGGGTGTGAAACAGCTCTGCTCACCATGTTTTGCTTTGCACACTCCACGGGTGTGAGGGAACCAATCAGAAACTGAGTGTGGCAAGATGGTGTGAGCATGGGGGGTGGGGGTTCTAATGGGCACTGCTGGGGATGAAAGTGGCCCACCAGTTGGTCACATGATAAGGCCGCTTGATGATTCTCTCCCCAGGGGTTCAGTCTATTTCTGGTTTCTAGTCCAGAGTTAGTCCCTTGATGAGTAAATAACAATACACTAGCATTGCTGCTCTTAATTTAGCTCAGCTGTAATTCCCATCTGTATGCAAATGCCGTGTGGAAATAGCTGTGGATGGTGTGCACGTCTGAGATAGCAAAGAGAGAGAGAGAGCAGATCTTTTCTCTCCATCAGTGTTGGGTGCGATGCATATTGCTGTGGGATTCTGTTTTGACAGCGTGCCTTACATCAAATGCAGTCAGATAATGTTGTTTAAAGAGAAAATCATCGGCAGCAGCCTCGGAGGAGCGCAGTGTCTCATTAAACTGAGCGGCACGTCTGCGAGGGCTCACGCGGCCTGAGAAGCACCCATCATGCGCTCTGATGAAAAGAGAAGATCTCACTAGAGCTTGATGGGGCTCCAGAGAGTGCTCAACACACTAGAGCTGTCTTGACAAAACAACTGTTGTAGCATGTTACAATATATGTGGACTTTTCAGCGTGTTCGAATTCTTCTATCGATTCTGTTTGAGCAATTAACAATCAGAACAATGTTACTAGGGCTGAAATGTGAAAGTAAGGGATTACATTTAATAGTTTACAAAAATATAATTTAGGATTGTACTAATATTTGATTCCTTGGGGTGCTATGATATGATGCATGGCATGACAGTTTTACTATGATACGACATGCATCATGATTCAAATAAATAAATACTGATATGAAAACATAAGCTTTACAAAACTAGTCTACGATTATTGGAATGTTTAATCTGCCTTTGTTAAATAAAACTCAATGTAAAGATTTTAAGAACAGCCAGGTTTAGTTTGATTTGTATTAGAGTGTGTACTATCACACTGCCTGTAGAGGGCAGCGACGAAGTCCATGAACTCACAGCGTGACAGTAAAGAGGAAGATGCCTCCTAAACACTGAGACAGAGAGCTCTTTTATTAGATACAATATTTTAGACAGGACAGTGGTGTGAGGGGGTGGGGGGGGGGGTGAAAAGAGCAGAACTGTGAGTTATTTTGAACTGATTCCCACGACTGACCAGACAACCAACTTGACCAAAAGTTTTTTTGTCTAAACAGGAGATTTTTACTAATGACATCTGAGAAAAGCTCTTTGCTTTTGCTGACACTCGCTCCGGGTCACACGTTTGTGGAGGTAAAACACTGTTGGAGGATGAATGATTCCCTTGAAAAATATTTAATTTTAAATCCTATTAAAAGTTATTTCAACTATTACAGCTGCGTTTATGTTATGTATTTGAGCGAAACATTGTTCATCCCGTTTAAATCATGCCTGGCTCAATAAACAATGAATAAATTAATTTTAAAGTCACATAACACAAAGATTTAATTATTGATGTAAAACGTCACACTTACCAGACACAAAATGTTCCCAACAAATCCAAATTTCCACTCTCTTCCAGTTATTTCTTCACATTGCAGCAATCCATTTACTCCTCCTTTCCTTGGATTTCAGTATTCTGTTGAATAGTGTCCCTGAACTGTATGAAAATCAGTCTGAGCAGTGAATAGCATAACAGATTTACCATTTTCAGCAATTTTCATTCTCCACTAGCCCATGAATAGGCATTTAGCCACCCACTCCACAGCTTCATGTGCACACCCTCTATTATATGACCGATTACAGTAGTATATTATTTATAAAAAAAATTGTTTTCTGCAGCTCTAACCATATACATGGAATGATGGCCATCAGAAATTCTTCAATTAGAAGATGTGAGAATTGAACAAGAATGTTTCTCCCCTTGAGGACTCAAAAATGTCATTACAATGCATTTACAAGAACATACAGATCCAAGCTTGGCTCCAACATAATCCTCACTCTAAAGTCATGTACAGTCAGAAGCTTCACAGAAGGGCTGCTACCAATGACCCGAAACTGTAGAACAAAACCAGGCCTTCTTTTTCAGAAAAAAAGTTTCTAGTGAACCACTTGAAAAATCAGCCAAGCCACAGTTTTAAAATATCACCAGAAAATGTGAGAAGCCGTGTCAATGTTTAGTAAAGGAGAGTTCCGTGCACATTTACAGCACTAGTGCGTTTATTTTGGGATAAATTCTGTTCATAATTGTTTAATTTGACTTTATCCGGGCGAGTGCACTATGAATATCTGTCATGTGGTGCAGAAAATGACCCCAATGCAAGGGATGTACACAAAGGCAAAAGTGAAACGACCGTAGTAGACAAGCTTTTAACAAAACAAAACTTTCATTGTAATAAGACAACATTAAAACACCATCAGTATGTGATGATCAAAGTATGTGTGTTACAATCTTAGATTCAACTGCGGTGGTACCCCGAGATACGAAATTTATCCATTCCAGGGTGGCGTTCGTATCTCGAACATTTTGTATCTCGAAAAAAGTTTTACATGTAAAACGTCTAATCCGTGCAACGGCTCTCACAAACAACAGTATAAGTAGATAAAAAAATGAAAAAAAAACAGAGAAAAATCAAGTAACGTTTCTTCAATCCTTAAAACTACACATTTATTGTAATAAATGATAATAAAACAGAATAAAACACAAGCAAAATACATGATATTTACACAAATGTGAAACCTTACCCTGATTGAAGTGATGTGTCGGTGGAAGAGTAACGGATGCAGAAAACAAATTACTGACACAAACACAGTTTCAAGCACTATCCTGATTTCATGCAGAAGAAAAAGAAAATGAATAGTCATCAAATAATTCTGTTGAAACACTTCACCAGTTTGAGACTTAACTATTTTGATTTTGAAGTTTTCATTAGATGTTAGTAATAAAATTAAAATGAATCCAAAAAAAATGCTTGAACTATATCAGTCTGTGCGAAATCAATGCATACACTATGCAAGTTTCACTTTTTGAACGCAATAAATAAACTTTTCTAATTATTCAATACAGAAACTGCATTTTTGAAAAAACAATCATTTAATCATTGAAACTTTTAGGGGTGCAAAAACTGAAGTTTAGTGGTACGTAACACTCCTTAAAGAGGCCAAATAACACGTCAGGCAAAACCTTCGGCTCCAGTTTTCCCACACATCAACTTTTGTTTTAGGTAAATATTTTTGTTTGACCAAGACATTCTCATTTTCAATGTTAATATCTAAACTTAAACTAAGCCACTCTGTCCTACGAAACATGTTTGAAGCATCTGCACTTTATAAATACATTTGACTTGAACAGAGTGGGGCTATCTGAGATCATTTAACACTGATAATGATGTGGCTGTCCAATTAAATTTGAAGCGGTGAAAATAAACAATCGTGCTAGTATTGGGTGATTTCTGTAATTAAACTTGATTTAGTGTTTATTTAATAAGAAGTATGTCATTGTCAGTAAAGTAATTCACTGGTGATTTGAAAGTTCTTTGAAGAGTTAATTTGAAACTAATACACACTTTTGCTTTTGCCCTTGCGAAGCAGATTTGCCCTTCCCTATTGACTATGTACATGACAAATAAACTTAAAATGATTAGGACAGAAACAAACAAACTACACTTTAAAAGGGTTTCTCACCAGCTGTTGGATAAAAACTAACTACAGACGGAAACACTTTAGTGTTTGAATTTAAAACCTGTTTAGAAGCACAGCGCAAACTCAATAATCCAGAGTGCTCCACTGTCTTTCTGTCTCTGTGCGAAGGCAGTCGTCTGCGCGCTGAATGAATCAGTGAAATCTGTTTGTTTATTGTGTGTATTGCGAGTGGAACTGCTTGGTCAGAGCTTCCTGCTTTCATCAGGCAAATTAAAAGACAAACACGTATCATTGAAGTGCTAGCTCCATCTGTTGCGCTACATAAATCTAACACTTCTGGCCACCTGATCCACATTCTCACCTCTTCTGTAGCCCATTTGGAGATTTACCCACTCAGGTGACAACACAAACACCTTCGTCTCACATTTGGAGAGCTTGGTGTCAAGCCAGAGGTCGTGCGTGTGGAAAAAAATCACAGCATTTCTCCTTTCAGCCTAAAGAGGGCTCTCTATTTCCAATTACATAGAGAGGGATTTCAGGCAGTGATTATTTTCTGCAATGGAGTAATCTCGCTTGCATTCCTCTGGATTGAGTTTGCATCTACTCCCTGTTGCTGTTTTGAGTAGCTCAGAGGAGAAATCTCATCACAGGAGTCATTATCTGCTGTCTATCACATACTGCCGTCACAGAAGATGTGTATTGGGTTGGCTTTGATGAGATTGTGGGGCCAAAGTTTCAATTTACCTGCTGAAGGTGTTAAAGGCTGAAGAGATCAGATTTCACACGGAGCAGAAGGAAGAAAGAGTTCATCGGGTGATGAGAGGGAGCAGTGAAAACATTCATATTAAAGATCTACAATCATTGATCATTTAATGCTTCATCAGGACACAGCATCTGTCTCTTTCTTAGGAAGATAACAGTGACTTGTTTAAACTGATTTAATCTTGAAACAGTCAACAATCGCCTAATAGTCTTTTGGTGCATTTTTAAAACAAAGTAGATCATTACAAGATTATTTTAAACACCAATTTTTAGTTTTATAGTACAACAAGTTCCTTTCCAGTTCAAAACAACACAATAAGGAAATAAGAACAAAGAAACACTGGGGAACACAATATGCTATTGAACTCAGCCAATCAGATCCAGTTCTGTCTCTCTTCACAACTTGAAGTTTATTCTTGATTAATGTTAAAATGAGTTTTCATGGTTCTGCTTCAGAGAAAGACATATTTATTTTGTCATCACTAGGTGGCTTTGCCTCTGGTCATGTGATCTCTCATGCTTCCACATGGACTCGTAACGTGTGCTCTAAATGTTTTCACAACTATAGAAACAAGAACGTGTGGGTGTAATAATAAGTTGAGACTTTTTTTAAATATAAAATATCACATCTGCATGAACGAGCTGCATGAGTCAAAGCCGAAGTGGGCACAGTTAATATATCATTTACAAGAGTCACTTTGTCCTTGATTTTTTGAGTGCAGGTAGGCGATCACTGAGATGAAGTTCCCAGGAAGCAAGAGGGAGGTATTTCCTGTGTGCCAGTTCCCAGACCAGGGGTGTGGGATCCCAAGGTGCTGGGGGAAGCCAATATTATAAGGCCCACTGTGGTTCCCTCCGCCTATGCACGGCCTGACTCTTGGTAGCTTCGGTGGGCAGCAGGTTTCCAGGTGGGCCCAGTAACGCAGCAGGCCTGAGCAACACCGACGACCCAGTAGGTGAAGCATCAGGACTCCCCCAGCCCAGACCCCTTTCTCGTTCTGTCTGCCCTGCCACCTTTTTAAAAAACTTGCATCTTTAATGGCAGCACCTGGCAATGCAGTTAGAACCCTCACCCCATCATAGCACCCTTTCGTAAGTCGAAAATGCAGAAACGTCTGCTATAATAATCTATAAATGCCACTCATTGCCTCAAACCATAACAATAAGTGAGTCCTGCCCAGCACTCGCTAAATTCTGACTAGGGAACCAGTCCATATTTGTTTTGAGCTGCTGTGGAGTTCCATTGTAGTCATTCAGCAAATCAAAAAGCTGTTTCATCACATGATGAAATGAAGATGTTGTGAAACGGCTCAATTTCAATAGAAGCAATCAGTGTTGAAAGCTGCTACACTGCATCAGATGTTTCCCGCACTCATCAACCAAATAAATCGAACCCCGGGTGTTACATGTCATGAGATGCATCTGAAATAAATGGAATATTCCGCTCATTTTCATGCCTTTGTGACATTTTAAATGTCTTAACAGCGTCGGTTGATATGGTTTCAGAGAATTCTTCTTCATTTCTCATGAGCAGCAAAAGCAAGTTTATTTTGAGCAAGGGCCTCATGCGTCATGTTTTCAGCCTGATGCTGACTGATCACCGGAGCCTCGTGTGAACTTGAGCCACTGGAGCAGATCCATGAGAGGCTGCTGGAGAGCGAGAGCAAGATAAATCATTAAGGGCTCTGCGATTGGCCATATGGCCCCAGGCTGCTCTCTGGCCTTTTTCCCAGCAGGACACAGCAGGGCCACAGTGACCCTCGCTGCAGAGGTCCGGTCTTGAGCTCGGACATCATTTATTCACTCACACACAAACTGTCCCTCACGCTTTTGTCAGCCCTCTGCCGGTTCTTTTAATCTCAGCTGCAGCATGTTTCCATACAAACTGAACACACAGAGTGATGACAACAACAGTTGATGACAGCTTTTGAGCTTTTTCTTCCTCAGTTTTGAAGTTTTTATCTCCAAGCAGACGCATGGAGAGATAACGTTTTTTTTCACCCGATGAGGCTTTTGACAACCACCAAAAAAAGTGAATGAACGCTACTTTTTCCTCTGTCACACCCGTCAAGTCTCCCGTATTGCCTGGTAAAAGACATATTTTACTTTACTATCCTGCTCTATCACTGTTTCCCTTAATTTTTCTGTATTATAATGTCATCATTTATAAAAAGCATGTAAATGTCTGACTGAAAGCAAATTGACCGGAAGGGGCACAGTCTGGGTTGATTCAATCAGCGAACACAAGAAAAGCATTTGAATGAAAATTACAAATGAAAAGAAAATATTGATGGGAATTTCATTGAGGGTTAATTAAAATAGATTGCTGCACAATGTGGGATTTTTGTTTCATGTTGCGATTAATGAGGTTGAAATTTCGATAGGAGATTACGATGATAATAAATGGTATCATAAAACAACTTGATGAGTAAAATTTATTTGAATGTCTATAGTTAAACTAAAAACTAATTTTAAAACAACTTTTACAAATCACAGTGTACTTTTATTTTACTTTCTCAAGATGTTTGCAAAAGTTAAACGGAACAAATGAAAACATACACTTTGACAAAACGGAGAATTACACAAAAAAATCAAGGTAAACTTGATTGAAAAGGAAACTCAACAGAAAATTTCACTAAATGATGTCATCGACAAAATGGAGCTAATGTAAGGTTCACTTGCTCTGCTGGACCAGTTGTCTGCAGTAGTTGAACAGAAAGCCACTGTCACAGTTTCTTTGATGACTTACGATTTGAGGATGCTGCCATTTCAAGAAGCACCCTTTGTATCTTGCACAGCGTGCGGTTTTAAATTTGGTGTGTTTCCACTTGACGTAGCCACTTTCCTCTCACAAATCTTTATCCTCTGTCAGTCACATCAAACCCAAAATAATCTGTGCTTGCTCCTTTTGACATCCATCTCGCACTGATCCTGCTTGTGGATATAAATGTCAGAATATACCTGACCCAGACCAGTCCAGGGTGTACCCCTGCCTCTCGCCCGATGAACGATAGAGACCCCCATGACCCCAAAAGTGATTAAGGCTGAAGGAAAATGAATGATGAATAATTGCGATACTGCCGTCATGTAATCACAAGCAGCAATAATCCATAGGAATGTCCACCGCATGCTGTGGTCAAGAAAAGACGGAGTATCAGATTCCAAGGAGCTAAATTTAGTTTGTAAGCAGTTGACAGGTAGTTATTTTAGTAAACCTGTCTCAAATGTGGAGATCAATTGTTCTGGGTGCAGTTCACGGTCTAGTATTCCTTTCGTGGGGTAAATTTTAAATCCCAAAACTTGACAGGTATGAACATGCATGTCTCAGACGAGTAATGTGCACACAGCACCACCAACTTTTCATCGTTAGAATTGCTACGAGATAAAATACGTCTAAAAATGCTAAGGACAACCAAACTGAAAAGTCTCTCAGTGTGCATGAGTTTAATGGAAAATCAGCTTTATATAATTTTACTATTTGTGGGGTTTTATGTGCATCTGATTGGAAACATAAATAAATATATGTATTTGGCGAGAAGATATAAATCAGATTTACATTAGCTCTATTGTAAACATTATCTTGAGGGAAACATGAGTGAAGAAGCCCCTCATTGTGATGCATTCTTTCAAATGACTTTTTTCACCAATTAGCATGTCAACTACAAGGCCTCTTTGGAATGGAGATGCCCAGGCCCAGAGAACTAAAGTGAGTAAAACCCCTTTGTTGTCAGAAAGGAGGTGGTGGGGGTGGAGAGAGGGCCCGCTGAAAGCACCTGTTTCCCCTTCAGAAAAGTCACTCAAAACACGCCGACATGTTTTCTCTTCCTTTTTTCCTCCAGTCAGCGTTGAGTTGCAGGTGAGAATAAAAGGAGTGAGCGGAGACAAGGGCGGAAGGAGAGGAAGCTGTTTTGAGTGCTGTGCTGTTTGTCTTTGGCACAGCAGAAGGGCTGTTCTCTCGCTGGGTGGAAAGTGCAGGGAACCCCCCCCCCCCAACCCTTCTGAGAGCCACCACACACATTACCATACTCCAGTTCAGTCCTGAGTGCTTTCCCACCCCCCAAACACTGCTGTGTGAAGGGAGGAAGATGGCAAGCGCATCTGTCTACAGGGGTGTGAGTAAACATGGCTAGATAAACAGGGATGCGCAGGAACAAGGCTTGATTAGGGAGGGCTCCTGGGGATTGTCCAATCATGGCTTTATTTTCACAGGCAGATTGAGGTGTTTCCAGATAGGAACGTTCCTCGCCCTGCCCATACACAAGGCTATAAATATACCTGGAAATAAAACCACGTGGCTAATTTGAACTAGTCTATATCTGTCAATTTTACAGATATTTAAGAAGCAATTCCGGCTCTAATGGGAGTCACTTCTAAGAGATTCCAAAAAAATAAAGAATGAAACAGTAATGTGCATATAATGCACTGCTCCTGCTCTATATTCAAGCAAAACTAAACGATCACATACCAAACTGCTGGTTTATAAAACTTCTTGGACTAATCGCTTCAAAGTTTTTGAAAGAAGGCAGTTGAGACAAGCCGTATGTTTCCAGCATCTGCTCTGCAATTACTGTGGAGCTAAGAGTATAATAGAGTAAGTTTTACATGTGTGTCGCACCGTGATGACAAACACATCATGTGTTTTGTTGTTTTCGATAATGCAACGCTATCTGTCCCAGATAGTTCCACTGCACAAAAATCCAGAACAGAATATAGTACTCTCATCACTAATCCATATAAACATTGTCAGGTTTGGGTTGCAGACAACTGCTTGTTTTGAATCCAGTGTGGGAATATTTTGAGCTTCCTTTAAGGTACAACAGTAAATAAATTTGTTGGTGCTGTTAAATTGGTTTTGATTTTGCTGTTCTACTCATATTGTCTATGTTACTCGCATAACGCCTGTTCCCTGTGTCATGGTCTGGCTCAACGATCATGACAAAAGGGGGAGAACGAAAGTTTGACCACAATAATAATATTTAATAAAGAACTCAAAGGTACAAACAAACGTAAACACTGGCAGAAAAAACAAAAAGGTAACGAGGTGGTGAGCGTCCTAGCCAACGCCAGTCCATGTCAGGGCTGCCACAGTCAACACTAGCCCAGTGACAGACCACAGGAGCAGAAGTGCAGCTCAAAAAGAGTCACGGCTCCTCCGCCACATCTCAAGAGAGTGCTGGAAGGATTTTTATCCTGTAGAGAGACTCTGGGCCCAGGTATTATCCATCAGGACAATTAGCAGCTCCACTTAGAATTTTAAATAATGAATTAATAAAGAAAAGGCTAATGCAAAGTACAAGCCGTCACACCTGAAGGAGGGAACAGAGATGTACGTCAGAGAAACGACTGATGGGAAAGATCCCTAGGAGAGTGACTAAGTCCACCATTTTAAAGGGCCTATGTACAATTGTGCGGGTGATTAGCAATCAGTATTTACGCTCAGTGAGATCTCAGTGAGAAAACACCTCATTCGGTGTTTTCTGAGAAATAATTACCCATCGGCACCTCAGATCACTGACCTCAAGGGCATGGCAAGGAGATATGTCTCTGTTCCCTCTCTCAGGGACCGGGGGTTAGGCAAGTAACCTAGACATTCCCTTTCAGTCAGTCATTCTCATGGACAGGTTGACAGATGAGGTCAGGCAGGAATCGCCGTGGACAATTATGTTTGCAGATGACATTGTGATCTGTAGTGAGAGCAGAGAGCAGGTGGAGGAACACTTGGAAAGTTGGAGGTCAGCCCTAGAAAGAAGAAGAATGAATGTCAGTCGCAGTAAGACAGAATACATGTGTTTGAACGAGAGGTAGGGAAATAGAACAGTGAGGTTACAGGGGGCGGAGGTCAAGAAGGTACAGGAGTTTAGGTATTTGGATTAGAGTGGATAGCTAATCACCTACAGCTTCCCAATGATATGTGCATCATTGGCCACGGGTAGGTAGTTGGAAAGTAGTTGAGTCTCTGGAGATCTGTGACAGGAGAGAAGATATGACTAGCTACACAGTGATTTGCTCCAGTAGAAACACAGATCGGAGAGGAACAAAAGAACTGAGAAGGTTTTTTCCATTCGAGGTTAGTCAGGTGGTGTGTACCATAAGTCTGACAACCATAGTGGGGCTGGGACGAGGGCTTGTGTACATAATGTACAGAGGTTTACAATAGAAAACTCAATTCTTACAACCGAAAAAAAACACGGTGTGCAAAAATATACACATAATAACACGTAATGGTCAGCACCACCTTCTCCCACCCGTTAATTATCCCTAAATGAGTCAGGGTCTTCCTAGGATGACATTTACTTGAGCGTGATAAAGGATTAAGAACTCTATGGTTTCTCTGTGTCTCATTCTGATTTGTAGAGTGATTGGAGGAGTGCAGGAGTTAATGGTGCTTTCTCCGAGGGGTTGACCTTGAGTGATGTGAGGACTCACTATGTTCGTGGTTGGCTTGGTGGGGAAATCCTGGCCAAGAAGCCTGTAGTAGATGCACAAGTGTTTGTGTAGTCTTCTTTCTCTCTCTGAGGGAGTCAGGCACTGATGTTGATAAGTTTTTCAGGTGTGTCAACAGGCTTGTGGAAAGGAGTCTCAGGTGAATGGGGAAAGACAGAGGTGAGTTGTCTAAATTTCAAGCATGAGTTTTAGCCTGTGTGTGTTGTCCAGAGGAGCTATGAGCTGTTGGAGTGAGGGTTGTAAGCTTCTACAGAACACAGCTATGAGGGGTATCTTGCGCTATCCGTTGGAGATGGCATTGTTCTAAGCGGATGATATAATTTGCCATTGAGATGAAGTTCTGAGTACATCTGAGGAGCTCCTGTGATATGTACCCAAATATTTCCCGGAAGTATGTAATGAATGTTAGCATAGGTGTCAGTATGCTAACATTGTTGTGACCCAAGTGAGTTGTGAGATTAAAAATGCAATCTTGCTCCTTTCAGTTGAAACCACTGAGCCCAGAGGCTTTGCCAGAGTACTCCTTGGGTTTGCCAATCACACAGTTAGTGTTGATGGCTATCAGTTGTACAGAGAGGGACTCTTGTATCGACCAAGTAGACAAGGTGAAATGTGTCTTTGACATTCCAGGGTGACTGTACAAAGGTGTAGGAAACAGACGGGAACTGAATTTTTATTCTTTCAGTGTACAAACAGACAGGGCATTCATGGAACAACACGCTTCCACTTGTCGTGTCGTCGTTGAATGGCGGCAGAGATCTCCATGAGTAAAATCAGTTGAGAAGTGAGTTTACAGGTGAGCATCAGCCACCAGGAATGCACGAGAGGGAGCACACCCGTTAGGGTGCTAACGGATATATTTCACTCAAAGAGTAAACCAACGGTGGAGATTGCTAAACATCTGTAACACACAACATTCTTCTGTTTTCTGAGGAGTAAGCACACACAGGTTAGTAGGAGATGGTCTCCCAGCGGGGAGCAAACATACGAAGGAGTTCAGGAAGTAATCACGGGGGTGCAACAGCAAAGAGGCACAAGGAACTTCTGGGAACTCGGTTTTATATGGTGAGTATGGAGTGTCATGATTGATCGAGCATGTGAGTGGAGTGTTTGATTTTGATTAGGGTTGTGATTGCTGGGACTGACATCGACCAAAACACAAGCGCAAAAAGTCAGGCTGTATGTTTTTGCTCCAAGACACTAAACAAGGCATTAAATAAGTTTTGTTTGATTTATCCAAGAGTCTGTAATTGTATATGAACAGTATGAATTGTTGATTATAGTTAACATTGAAGGTCTACATAAATGTCTACTTCTATATTCAGGGTCTATCCTTTAATGTTCATCAATGTGATCTATCTAACTGGTTTGGAACCAGTCAAATTCATATCTTTTTAGAGTCTATGACGCATGAATGACCAGAAGTGGAAAAGTTGAAATGTCAACAAGAGAGCCAAGATAGCATTCGAACCATATGACACATGGAAACTCTGTGCAGAAATACTAATGCAAATGCATGGAATAATATGAATATCAGTCATCATCCTTTGGAGCAAAACTGTTGAAAGTAAAGACTCTCGTAGAACATCATTTATGAGAAAGTTGGAATACATCCAAAATACAAGCTAGAAAAAAAAAATCTAGATTGATCTGATTTGAGAACAGAGGGTTAAGAGGAGTGGTTCCGGAGGTTCAGGCAACCCTCGGAAGAGCTTGTTATAGATTAGATTCTGATCTGTGGTGGCATCTTAAACTAGACTTGCAGCACGTCATCAGTTCAGTCAAGGTTAAAATGGAGCAAATTTCCATCAGCAAAGAGTCTGTGAGTAAAAGGCTCAGTGTGAGCACTCTGCAGGGTCAGCAGTTCCAAGTGGAGCAACACAAACCAACAGAGGTGCAACTATTTACGGCCATGCTGTAAAATACTTTGTCACATTTCAGTAGGAGGCTTTCAAAGCAGGAAGCAGCTTTCATTCTTGAGAGAGAGGGAGAGAGGAGAGAGAGAGAGAAAGAGAGGGGGAGGGAGAGATGGCCATAGCAAATATGAATGTCGTGATACACATAATTTCCGGGAGGCTTTTTAATGTTTATGAACCCAGATGGATTAATCCTATTTAAAACTTGTCCATTTTGATAAAATTGCAACTTTTAAGTATAATAAATTATTCTTTAAAAATAACAAAATATTTTTTTTATCCACAACCATACATCTCAACAAATTTTCCTGTAGTTTATATGAATAAAAATACTTTATAGAAATGTCAGTGCAATTGACTACATGACAGATGCTTGAGATTTGAAAAAAAAGAACTCTCTTAGAGTTAGTTTCATTTATTCCAATGTTGTGTTCCTGTGTATACAACATTTTATTATTTAAACTCCAGAAAGTTAACTGCCACAATTCTAGGCTTTTTTTTCTACTCTTCTGTAAGACGAGGGTCAAAACCTAAATCAAAAACTCCCCAAAATAAATTCAACCTGTTGGGTCAACAAGCTCCTAAATGTACACGAAATACTCCACAGAACTCATAAATGAAACAAAGCTAACACACACTGATTAAGGAAGGAGGACGCCTGCTCCCCTCTGCCTTGAAGAGCTGTGTGGCTACTCTCTCTCTTAGCACAAAAAAAAAAAAAACATTCACACAAAACATTTCATAGGAGAAGCCTGGCTTCATCAATCTCCATCTGACTGGGTCGGTACATGCTCCTGATGACATCACCACAGTGACCTGCACAGCTGACAGAACCTTTTCACTCCAAGGTCCAGTTATTCTTCAAGTCAATGTTCTGAGGCCCATGGCCTATGCCTTAGGGTGAGTGAGAAGCTTCGTTTGAGCTGAACAGTTTTGTTATCTCCCGGGAAGTGAACATATGATGTGGTGTTTCGTCAGTTTCGGAAGCAGTGAATTGATATAATTTTTTATTTATTTATTTTTCCCATGGTGCTATCACTTCTGGGTCAGGCAGTGCACCCGATCTGCATGGAGATGACCTGTATTAGCGATTAATCTGATTGGTCAGTGTTTGAACAATTGAGGCATTTTCAACTCACAAAAAGGAATAGTGATTTACACTAAAAGATGCCAGGAATTCCAGAAACGTTAATTTTGCACAATGCAGGACCTTTAATGCACCTTCAAATCTGACATCATGACATTTCTCTTTAGTGTTTTTGATCCTGTAAAATCAATAACTTTTTTTCTTTAAAGACAGTGTAGTTGCTACTCTGGCCCACTGGTTGAGAATCGCTGATAGAAACAATCCGTATTTTAACCATAAAATAAATAATAATAATAATAATAATAATAATAATAATAATATAAAACACAACGGTAATAAAGAAAAAAAGAATATGCAACATGTTGGCATGAGGGTAAGGAGCCTGCTCATTCACAGCCTCCAGTGAGTTGTCTTGAACTTACTTTTACAGCGTGAATTACTTAATTGTGATAAAAGCTGAAAAAAGTGAGAAAAGAGAAAAATAAACACAGAAACAGAAAGCGGTCCTCATTCCCAGCCTATAATCTCCACTTAGGATCACCGGTCCAGCTCTAACTGTCTGATTAAGACTTCTCAGTCCTAGATCCTCCACACATCTGACCTTTTGCCCCCTGCCCCAGAGTGTGCAGAGAACAGGCAGCTTCAGCTTTCTCCATCTCCTGAACTCCTGGTTAATCTGATTAAACACAAGCAGCAGGGCTTTTATGAAATACTTGCTGGAAGGATTAAATTCTGAAAATAATGAAAACCTGATATTGTTCTTGTATTGCTGGGCACATTGACAACAAAAATCTTAGCACCACTGTGTGAGAAATGGGACAACTGGCCTTTACTAAGCTGACTGGACTGGTGCTTTCAAAGTAACAAAAGTATCTGAAGCTGCTGCAAACTCTAGCATCCAAACGTCTAGTCAATAATTGCTAGATAAATGATGGAAATCATTAGAAGAAATCAACTGGATTGACTCATCATTATACTAATAAAGAACTGCAAATCGATAGGTCACTAAAGTTACAAATAACTGAAAAGACCTCAACTGCCTCTAAATACCATGGACATACTGGTTTATTCATTCATTCATTCATTCATTTTCATTCCCGCTTATTCCCTTTCGGGGTCACGGGGGTCTGCCGGTGCCTATCTCCGGCACACATTGGGCGAGAGGCAGGGGTACATCCTGGACAGTTCGCCAGTCCATCACAGGGCATACTGGTTTATATTCCAACTAAACTGAAAAACACTTTCACCTTCTAACTCGTTTGTTCCATTTCAGGGTCATAAGGATCTGCTGGTCTCCAGCTCACTTTGGGCAAGAGTCAGATGCACACCTTGGACAGGTCACATGGGTGCATCAAATAACCCGATGTATGTTTCTGAGGGAAATCAATCAGGAGGAAACAAATGCAAGCACATGCAACTCCTTCCAGAAAGGTCCCCAGTGAGCCTTGAATCAGCAACCTTCTAACTGAAAGGCCACAGTGCTACCTACTGTGCCACCGTATGGCCCTGAAATGCACAATTCTAGTGAGAATACTTTCGCAGACAAAAACAGTCTTCTCAGAATATTTAGGATGAGTGAATAAAGTGTTTAAGTTAAAAATCGGACTTACCAAAGAAGAAATGGCGACTACAAACCCAGGGTTCAGCCAATGACTGTATGGTTTCAACCTTACTGCTGATCCTTATTAGAACGACTGGTTGGAATAAATGAACACACTCTTGAGTGTTTGAGTATTCGCTTTAAACATTTTTATCAAATATCAAAGGATTGTTTATCATTGTTCCTAGAATAAAAGTGATTTTAGCTACAATTTTAGCTTAATTTGTCATTACAGATGTGTTGAAAAAAAACGTTTGCGGTCTGAAAAACAATATTTTAGCTCTATATTTGACATTTATTTTGGCAATATGTAATATGTTGTACAAGATGTTTTCAAAGGACACGGCTAGGGGTACAGGGAAAGCTGAGTGTTTGGTAAATCAGGGAGCACATAATCATCAGAGTACTCTTGAGGTTCTTAATCCACAGAGTAGCTTTCTGCTTAAGAACCTTTCATGTTAAAGCAGCCTTTCAAAGATTTTTGTAGACCATGAGGTCCAGTGTCTGCTCAAATTGTGAGCTGATGAAAATATTAAAAGCCAGCTAGAAAAAAAAAACAAAACAAAACATAAAAACAGTGTGGCTCAGAATTTTCTGAGACCAGTTAAAAGAGCCCTCTGTTTCCTCAAAAATGTTCTGAAGAGTGCAGTCATTTCTTCTCTTCCAAAACACATGTTAAATGAGCCAAGAAGATGCACTTGTTTGTATCAAAGCTATTGTTGATAATATTGTCTATACCTTAGAAACTCTTTCCCAGTGACCCACTGCTCTGGATACTGCTTTCTCGTGGACTGCAGGTAATCCCCAATGTCCAGTCTGAACTGTCCACACTGAATTGGTGTCAGGTCCAGATATTAAGCATGCTAAATATCTCACCGCAGATATCAGCAACTCTTCTTCAATTGCGTCTTTGATTTTATTGTGATGTCACTCGCTTGAACTCAATTTGGAATTTTTCAAAATCCTTCGGTGTGTCAAAATCAACACTATAATCATGCAGTCTGACCTTCAAGGGTGCGGAATGCAGTGGAAGAAATCAGAGATTAATAGGTGTGTGGAAAGTGACACAAAAGAGCTTCCAATGCTTTTCAATTGCTTGCTTCCCATTTACTCAGAAGTTATGAAACAATGGGTTGAGCAAGCAAATAGAAAGCAATCACGAGACTTAAGTTATACACAGTGCTTAACAGTCTATGAAGAAGTCCTGGAGCACCTAGAGGGTGTCAAAAGGAGAGAAAATGTCCTAAGTCTAGAACTATGTTTTTTGATAAGCACAAAACTCTAAAAATATCCGTTATGAAGTCCCTTGACTGTATTTTAAATCACAATGAATGGGTTATAAACAAACTTGGCAAAAATAGACGAAAAGGACCAAAACATAACAGAAACATCACATTGTTAAATATGCAGAGACAATTTTCCTTATTTTTCCAAACTGAGTCTGGTGATACAATCTGTAGGTTAGCAGTGGTTTGTGACAAGAATTTGATCATTAACAAAGTTAATCATTTTCTGGTCAAAATGTAACTGGGTTTGGCACTTTGTAGACTGTCCCTTAGCAGTGCTGGCTCGGTTGGCTGCAAACAATGACAATCACTTCCCATATAAATAAAACACTGATAAAAGTAGATATTGCACACAGGTTATTTACAATCTGACTTGTTCCGGCCGAAACGCACCACTGGTTGAGCAGGATCACGTGGGGGTGGGGGTAGTGGACAAGTTTTGTAATGGTAAAGTAAACATAAAATTCTTCATGCAGTTTTGGATCTCAAACAACAAGAGTGTTTTGATTTCCCATCACAACTATATTCGTGGAACTTCTTTGATGTAACTTTCTGACATTATGAAGACCAGATAGCAGCAGAGGGGCTAAGTCTAATTCTTCAGCTGCATTTACCTCATTGTGCCAATTTTTTGGAAGCCTTTCAGCAAAGCTCAAATCACACAGAGGCCTCTCTCATCTCCTCATGACTAATGGAGTATGAGGGATGTTTTTAGCAGAGAGCGAAGCAAGGCGTGATGGTCCGAGGAGGGTGTGGGGCTAGCATTTCTTCAGAGAGAGAGTGGCCCCTCTTTGAGATGCAGAAGGGGTTAATTTGGAGCACAATGGAATGAGCTGAAAGTGCTGGGGACTGGATCCAAACAGCAGAGGCTGATGCCCACTGAGACTCTGAAGGGCCAGTGGGGTCGTGTTCAGCCTGTTGTGCCATTGAGCCAGGAGGGAGGAGGTGCCCGGGGCAGCGTGGAAGGAGCACTGTAGGCTCATGCTGTGAGACTGTGGGAGGCATTTTAATCCCCTATTACTTGGACAAGAGATTAAAAGATTCCTGCTTTATTTCTCCACATGTCCCGCTGCTTCTTGCAGTGTCTGGATGACGGCAGTTTGAGCACAGGTTTTATTTTTAGCTTGAATGCATGGAACAAACTGAGAGCCTCACTCACTTTAGATTTTGGCCACTTAGCTGAAAAAAATGATGGCTTTGTTCTGAGATGTTTTTGAGGATTGGTGACAAAAGCTCAACTAAAGTCAAGCTTAAGATCGTGGCGTTGATTTTACCAGCCACTAAAATTAGCAGAACAGGGACAAATGTGTGTAGTGGCTCTACGTGTGACTGTGAACCACACTGTTTGGTGTGAGTAAATCAGAGAAAACAAGCCTGAGGGGGAAGGAGGTGCTGAAGGATAACAAAATGGGGGACATTTGTCAGGAATTTGGATGTGAAGAATGAACTCAGCTCTGTCTCCACCAAAAAAAATTCTTTCAACGGGAAATAAACATTCTCGTCATTGCAGCCTTGTTCCCTGGTGGCAGCCCGCATATCCTGAATGTCTCGGCCCCATTTCAAGCTCTATTTCAAATAACAGCTTGTCAGATAGTATCTTGCTGTCAGCTCGGCCTACACGCAGCAGTCCCACTCTCAGCCACACGGGAGCCAGTGTGGGGTCAAGAGGTGCTAGTCCAGCTCGTGTTTATTTGTTTATCCAGAAGGACACATTGATGGGTGCTTCACAGCAACGTACCGGGAGCTTACCTGGTGAACTGAGATCTGTCAGCGAGGTGAGTGATGGAGACACGGACTTGCTAAATGCAAACACTCCAGGTTTCGCTGAGGCCAAGAGAAGCACTTGTTTCAAAGGGTCATGAGCTGCAAGAACTTGAAAAAGTAGCCTGGGAAGGGTTTTCACAACTCGATTGCACATGGACCTACAGTGTTGATCTGTTCTATCTTTTTGAATGAACACAACAGTAGCTGCGTTTCCATCCACTTATATTTATGCGCATTTTGAATATCTGAAATGTAATTACTTAACCAAAGTGGTTTGGGATCGTCACCACCCAGAACTGTCTTGACCGGCTGTGTGTTCAAAGAGTTGCCCGTCTCCAAAAGCAAGATCACATGACTGCGGATATTGCATTTCATTGGTTCTAAAATGCAAGTAAGTTGTTATATATAAAAAAATGGCCCTCTCTTAATGCAGCAACTTCCATTTATATATATATATATATATATATATATATATATATATATATATATATATATATATATATATATATATATATAAAGTGAGTGTAGTGCGCAAATGGAGAAGCACAGGCGGACCCAGATGCAAGATGAAGATAAAGTCTTTAATAACGAGAAATAAAAAAAAGGCAAAAACTCAGCCACCGGCACGAGGGCCTGAACAGTTCCAAACAAAAAGGCCAAGCCTTGTCCAAAAACAGGGAAAGCCGCGGAAAGCCTCCGGTCCCAAGCAACCACCGTCACAACTGCTCGTCAACCGACAGGGAGAACTGTTCTCACGACTGGACAGGACTGAGGAAGAAAGTAAAGGTAAGGAACTACAACACAGAGCTGCATGAATGTAATAGAGATAATAGTCTGACAGGGAGAAGCAAGAGAAGGAGCGCTAAGAAGGTATGCTAACCCGCCCGCGACGGGAAACCGGTGCGCGCAAATGAATCAGGCAGGTGCTCTGACTGAGGGATGGAAAGAGAGAATGAGGGTTAGTTAGACGGATCACAGAAGCTACTAACACTGCCCCCCCCCAAGGAGTACCTCTAGGTACTGTGAGAGAGCATGAGCGAAAAAACTGGTTAATGAGCGATTTGTCAAGAATATTACATGCGGGAACCCAAGAACGCTCCTCGGGGCCAAAACCCTCCCAATCAACCAGAAAATGATATCCCCGACCCCTGCGACGAGCCTCCAACAGACTCTTAACTCGGTAGGCAGGTTCCCCTTCCACTATCAGGGGAGTCTGGGAAGAGCAAGAAGCATTAGAGGCAGGTGGGATGAGTGGTTTAATACAAGATACATGGAATACCGGGTGAACGCGCGACATAGAAGTAGGAAGGCGTAAGTGCACCGCGACAAGACTGATAATCTTGGAGATAGAGAACGGACCAATAAATCGGGGTGCCAGTTTACGACAAGGATGCTGGTTAGGAAGATTGCGTGTGGCCAGCCATACCCTCTGACCGCAAATATAATTGGGTGCTTGGCGACGATAACACATGCGCTCCTGAGACTCAAGAAGTGCAGCCTTGGTGAGCCTCCAGGAATGGCGAGCGCGAGACATAAAGCCTCGAATGCTAGGTGCGGCCGCCTCGCTCTCCTGAGAGGAGAAGAGAGGTGGCTGGTAACCGACAGATGCGGCAAAAGAAGAGATACCAGTGGCGGACCACGGAAGGGAGTTATGTGAATATTCAGCCCAAGATAAATAATCGACCCAGGAGGACGGAAATTTGGAAGTAAGGCAGCGCAGGATGCGAGCAAGATCCTGGTTAGCCCTCTCAGACTGACCGTTACTCTGCGGGTGAAACCCAGACGAAAGAGAAGCCGAAGCTCCGAGCGCTTTGCAAAACTCTCTCCAGACCTGGGAGGTAAATTGGGTACCTCGATCAGAAACTATGTTAGTGGGGATGCCATGGAGTCTAATGACATTATCCAGGTGGAGCTTAGCGGTCTCCAAGGCGGATGGCAATTTAGTCAACGGGATGAAATGCGCAGCCTTCGAGAAGCGATCTACCACAGTCAAAATAGCCGTATTACCACGAGAAGGGGGCAGACCTACGACGAAGTCGAGAGAGATATGTGACCACGGACGGGAGGGCACCTCCAGCGGGTGATGAAGCCCGTGTGGAGGAGCAGTCTCCGTCTTATTGCGTGCGCAAATAGAGCAAGAGCGGACGAAAGCGCGAACGTCTATGCGGAGCGAAGGCCATCAGAAGCGCTGGCGCATTACTGCCTCAGTGGCATGAGCACCCGGGTGTGCAAACAATTTATACGAGTGGCACCAACGTAAAACCCTCTGCCTCAGTTCCTCGAAGACAAATAATCTCCCCTGCGGACAACCCTGCGGAGGGTCTACGGAATGACTGGCGTCTAGAACCTCACGTTCGATTCCCCAGGATACGCGTGGAACGAATATGGCTTAAGTTTTGGTGATCTGTCCAAACCAAAAAAGGGACACACGAACCCTTTTTTGAAACTAGGCGGCTGCGAGACAGAACATTCCCATCCAGGGCATACACATTATGGGGATCTGGAGAATCCAACAGAGGAATTCCGTTGACCCTCGTGAATTCGCTGTCTGGGAAGTTCCCCTCAGCGCCGGTGTCCAGCAGGGCTGCACAGGAGAGTACACGGCCCTCAAAGCGAATAGTCACCTGAAGAGAGGAGCAGGAAGAGGGCGGGGTTGCGGAGAGTAAGGAAGCGCTTGCCAGCCAACCCCGGATTACTGGCAAGCATTGGATTTTACTGGACAACCTCCAGCAAGGTGACCAGAACCACTGCAGTAGAGACACAGACGAAAGGATATGCGCCTCTGTCTCTCCTCCTGGGACAGCCGGATTCCACCCAGCTGCATAGGCTCTTGAGCAGAGGAAGGTGAGTTCTGGCCCCAGGAAGTCGAGGAAGTAGCCCATTGGGTAGAAGACTCCCGCATAGCGCCACAGGATCGTAGAGCGCGGCGCTTCTCCAAGCGCAGCGCCAACTCCACCAGATCGTCGAAGGAGTGAGGAAGCTCCTGAGAGTACATATCCTCCTTAATCTTGCGCCGAAGACCCTCTGCGAGCGCAGAGAGCCTCTTCATTCCAGCCAGACGACGCAGCAAGAGTACGGATGCTCTCCACTGTAGCATGGCGGATTATTAACGCGGGGCTCCGCGTGACTCTGCGGCATGGGGTCGCCATGCTGGAGTAGCGACAGCTGAGCGGAGAGATCAGCTACCTGAGCAAGAAGGCTCTCCACGGTGCGCGTCGAGGCGGTCAGCTCCTCTTCATGTCGGCCCAGGAGTGCCCCTTGTCTCTCCAACGCGCTCTGGAGATGATTCTCTCTTGCTGGGTCCATTTCTGGACAGACTTTTCTGTAGTGCGCAAATGGAGAAGCACAGGCGGACCCAGATGCAAGATAAAGATAAAGTCTTTAATAACGAGAAATACAAAAAAGGCAAAAACTCAGCCACCGGCATGAGGGCCTGAACAGTTCCAAACAAAAAGGACAAGCCTTGTCCAAAAACAGGGAAAGCCGCGGAAAGCCTCCGGTCCCAAGCAACCACCGTCACAACTGCTCGTCAACCGACAGGGAGAACTGTTCTCATGACTGGACAGGACTGAGGAAGAGAGTAAAGGTAAGGAACTACAACACAGAGCTGCATGGATGTAATAGAGATAATAGTCTGACAGGGAGAAGCAAGAGAAGGAGCGTTAAGAAGGTATGCTAATCAGCCCGCGACGGGAAACCGGTGCGCGCAGATGAATCAGGCAGGTGCTCTGACTGAGGGATGGAAAGAGAGAATGAGGGTTAATTAGACGGATCACAGAAGCTACTAACAGTGAGTCGGAGGAGGTGGAACGGATGGTAGGAAACATTACAGCACCACGTAAGAAAGTTAATTTTCTCGAGATATTTCACAAATTACTGACACGGTATTAAGTACAAGCAGAGACAGATGGAGAGAGCGCTTCTGAGAACGCGTCACAGGGTTTCTCTAATTTAGACTACAGAACAGCACTTTCCACGTTATAAACATTATTTCTTTTACGACACCTTGACTAACATTTGTTATAGCACATTATTAGTAATCTAAACATAATGTTTGTTGTGTTGTTAAGGTGTTCTGAAGCGCATCAGACCCTTTTGCACTGGGAGATAGGAGCGCAAGAACCTGGAAGTTCAGCTGGATTCAAGTGGATTACAGAGCAGAACTGCTTGTAGTTGTTCGTATCTCTAATTTTTCTTCGTATCTCGAAGCAAAAATTTCCTGCGAGACCTTTCGTATCTCAAACATTTTGTAAGTCAAAGCATTCATATCTAGGGATATCAGTGAACTACTAGTATCCCCACTCACTTGGGATCACTATCACTACTTCTAAAACGATTACTAATGTAAATGTAAAAGTAGTTCAAAGTAAACCCCATTTTTAACACCTTTGGATCCTTGAATTTAAACAGCACCAACTGCTGAAGAAACTGATCTCAGGTCTTTTTGAGTGACGGCTGATAATGCAGAACTAATCGGGGGTTTCTCCGGTTCTATCTTGTCACATGATGTAGTCAGGCATCTCCGAATTCCTGCAAGCATAGAGAATACCGAGCATGTCAGAAAGAATGGAGAGCGCGTCACAGGGTTTCTCTAAGTTGTGCTACAGAACAGCACTTTCCATGTTATAAACGTTATTTTTTACGACACCTTGAGTCTAACATTTGTTAAAACACATTATTGGTAATCTATAAATAATGTTTCGCTCGATTTAAAACTGATTTAAAGTGCTTTAAGGCATATCAGCCCCTTAAAGCACACTTTCTTCAAAGGGAGAAAGGAGCACAAGGACGCGGAAGTGCAGCGCGACGTGAGACAAGTGGAAAATAGAGCAGAAATGTTTGTATCTCAAATTTTTCTTTGTATTTTGAAGCAAAAAAATTCCTGCGAGACCTTCCGTATTTTGATTATTTCGTAACTCGAAGCATTCGTATCTCGGGGTACCACTGTAGCCTAATGCACTCTAACAGAGCATTATAAGCATTATAAATATTAACCTAACTGCATGTTTTTGGGATTGTGGGGGAAACCGGAGCACCGGGGGGAAAACTTCTTCCAGTAAGGTCACCGGCAAGCCTCGAACCGCCAATTTTCTAACTGGAATTCCACAGTGCTACCCACTGCGCCACCATGGCGTCCTGTTTAAAAGTTGCAAAACAAAATGATTTGGATGTTTGCCCTTTCCAGGCTGTACCCCTGCCTGATGTGCGCTGGAGATGACTGGAGCAGACCCCCGTGACTCCAAACGGGAATAATGTAAACAGCAAGTTTCCTGTATTGTAACGTAATGGACGCGAGAACAACAAAAAAAAAAAAAACGGGATAAAGGTGTTGTAAGGAGAATTAAGAGTGTTCTGTGTGCCCGAAGAGTTCTGTGAAGTGTCATCACTTCTCAGCACTTGTGCAATGCACTTGTGGGATGGTTAGCATAACTGCTAATATTGCTGCATCAGCATTTATTAGGCAGCAATGCTCTCTGTAACATTGGACATTTTAACAAATCTAAATTGGTGATTGGAATCATGTACATCATTGATACCAAAATTGAATTTACCCAACCCAACTGTTCGCAGCTCAATACACACAGGTGCTGTTACAGCTCTTATGCAGCCACCTGTACCATTGCAAAACATTCCTCCCCTCAAACGTTCCGCCATTCTGTGTTCCTGCTGTTTTTACATGCACACTTGCTGGTATTGTGGTATATGAAAAATTAATATAATAAAAAAAGGTGTCCTGCACAGCCCTACTTGCGGGGTCACATGTTTTTATGGAGGAATGCACTACCATGCCAGCCTTGAGGAGCATGCCTCATTTTTTCCACTAAAATCCAACTTCAGATTACTATGGGTGATGGAAAAGATGTGATGTCGGTAATTTTACAGTCTTTGGTTTTCCACCAGCGTTCACAGATTGACAAAATGTCACCACTGGTGAACAGAGAGCATCTTGCAACCAGGAGTTAACAAACAAGCCTCTCTCTTGTTAAGCGAGCCACTTGGATAGAGTCTCTGTGGATGTTTTCACCTTTACTAAATTCCTGGACTCATCTGGAATTCAGCAGCGTTACTTGTAAACAGTAAAGAACAGGAAGAGTTTCCAAGATGGTTTATTGTTCTTAGCAGGAGAATGATAACACACATCTTAGCATTCATACATCTGTTCCCTATAAGAGAGTCAGAAATGAGCCCTGGCAGAGTCAGATCACCCCAGAACACGACACACAAGAGCATGTGTGTAAGAGATAGCCTGAGAAAGAGGAAGAGAGGAGGAAAAAGCCTTGAGGGTTGGAGGAAGGGAAAGGAAGAGCCTCACGGTGACCTCCAGCTGAGCGGAGAAGCTGCCCAGGATTTACTGGTGTTTATGCAGCTGCCGAACGCACCCTGGAGATCACGGCAGTCGGGCAGACAAATACGTTCAATTCCACACCTTTAAAAGTCGCAGAAACACATCTGAGACTGTTCAACATGAGAGAGAGGCCTTTTGTGTTCGGAAAGGTTTCATTCTCTTTGTTTTCCACTGTAGAACTCTGAAGGTGATTTCAGATTCTTTACCCGCTCCATCTCGCCTGCAGCTGGTCTGAATACTGATACACAGACTGTGTACCTCGAGATACGAATGCATCGAGTTATGAAATGTTCGAGATACGAAACGTCTCACGGGAAATATTTTGCTTTGAGATACGAAAAAAATCCAAGATACAAAAAACACCAAACGTTCTGCTCTGTTATCGGCTTGTTAAGTCTAACATCACGCAAGTTAAAGAAACCCTGTGACGGAGTTCTCTCTCCAGTACGCTCAGTACTGGCTACGCTTTTGGTTGAAACCGTGTTGGTGTTCGTAATTCGTGAAATATCTTGAAAAAGTTGACTTTCATACGTAGTGCCGTAATGTTTTCTGCCACCAAGGTAAGGTTTCACATTTGTGTACATATCACATATTTTTCATGCGTTTTATTCTGTTTTATCATCATTTATTACATGAAATGTTGTTTCTGAGAGCCGTTGCACAGATTTTCATGTAAAACTTGCTTCAAGATACCAATTGTTTGAGATACGAACGCCACCCTGGAACTGATTAATTTCGTATCTCGGTTTACCGCTGCATTTGAATTCGGAATAAAAGGAGCGTTTTCACGTTAGTTTTATTTGAACAGTAACAGAAACACAAACACAAAAAAAGTATTTTGAAGATTTGGGGGCGGAGTCAAGCGCCCATTGACGTGAATACGTCAAGGAAGGTATTAGGTTGCATTGGAGAGCTCAATCGGGCACTTGTTGCTGAGAGCTCACCATCGAAGAGCTGTGTGCATCTATGACTGAATAACCAAACAGACCACACACACCCACACAAAGACCCACTCAAGAATCAATGAATATGGACTCGAGCTCTAAGCTGTACTCGTTTCCATGAATTGCCGGCATGAGTGAATAAACCCCATGATTTGCATCTGACCTGTCTGATCTTTGCCTGTGTTTTTACAGACACACCAGGAACAATAATCAGAAAACCACAGTTGAGAAATTACTTTATTGATGATTGCCTCCTTAACAGCGTTTAACCCCTTCGCAAACAGGTTTTACAAGGTTTTATGCACAAACTCTTCTGAATTTGAGGTCAGCCAGCTTGGTCACTTGCTGTGTCCATGTCAATGTTTTTACTCACTCGCTCCAAGATCTACATAGAACAGTGAACATTGTAGGTTGCATCAGGGAAATTGATTTGAGTCAGGTGTATAATCATCATGTAGTTTCAACAAAGTCATGAACCAAAAACAGCTTCAAGAGGCATTCAACTTCCAAACTCTGCTACCAAGGTGAGGAGGAGAGAGAGAGAGCATTTCAGATGGCCAAAGATTTCAAAACTGGGATTCAAGATGAGTTCTTGAATGGGCATTGTAGACGCTGTGGTCGACACATCAAGCAAATTTCCCTTTGAAATCAGAAGATGTCCAGCAGTGGCAGAACTGGCAGAAACCAGTGGGACCCCAGTACATTCCTCGACTGTCCATGGATTTGTTCTTCACATACACCACTGTCAAGTGACCCAAGTGTGCATGAAAACTGGGGATCAGAAAAACTGGCTTTAATTGTTCGTTTAAGGACTGGAGAATGGAACAATGATGAGCATCTACAGGCAACAGTGAAGCATGGTGGAGGTTAGGGTTGAAGCCAAAGGATGGTCACATTAAATGTTGTTTTGATTTTGATTTGTGGGGGAAACTGGAGTACCTGGAGGTAACCAGATGAGCACGGGGAGAACATGTAAAGTGCTTCCTGGAAGGTTGCCGACATGTCTCGAAACGAGAACCTTTAAATGGAAGACCACAGTGCTACCCAATGTGCCCCCGTGCCGCCCTGCTTTTTGTTAATTGATGAAAATAAATGAACACGTTAATTTTTAAAGCATTTTTGATTTACAGCCTTTTTGTAACATCTGAATTTTGCAGACCTCTGTATAAGTAGATAATTACTTAAATATCACTATTGTCCTACCCACTGATGTGTGCAGAGTTAGCCTTAATTACACGACACTAATGTAACTATTCCCACCGGCCGGAAAAACGCTGTAAAAAAGAAATACACCTAGCTGTTTTTATTGTTTTCACGGTGTGCGTAAAATGCTGTGTGGTCACGTGTCTTCAGCCGAGAAAGGCAGCAATAGGTGGCACTCGAGAACAAAACGAGGAGCTGTACTCCCAGAGGGGCAGAAGGAGAAATTATAGAGATTGTCTGGAGAAGCATCCAGTCGTTGCTGAATTTAAACAGCACAAGAGATCGACAGCAGAGGACTTCACACGCCATGATTTTAGACAGAATCGCAGAGAATGGTGTCTGTGTTTTCAAACTGCATCTCACAACCAAGCACTCACGAGAAAGATGTGAAAACAGAGGTCAGGGGTGTCACTCTGATGGGCAAGACTGGTATTATCAAAATTGGTGCACACAAAATTTAAATTAATTTATTGGGTCCAAAAGAACCAAATATTAACCCCCTTTTGAACCAAAACCACTGTTTAAATTGCTTTTCATTTTTTTGTCTGTATCCTATATGCCACTGCAACTTGTCGTTGCTGATAATCAGAAACATTGTTTTACTCACACTGCAGGTGTATGCCTCGCCGACAGACGCAGTTATCTGAGAAGCATCTCGCTAGCCTGTAACTCACAGAGCGAGTCATTTCTACTTCAATCAGTGCGATTGTCACACATCTGCACGAATCCCGATTTGCATACGATTCTGGGCATGAACTCAAAATTGTGCGTCTGAAACCAGCTTCAATAAGAACTGCTTTGTTTTCCAGAAAACTAATAGTTTGTATTTATTTTTTACAGATAAGCAATCGCTCATCCTCTTCTCCTTCTCCATAAACGCGCCTCACACAGTGTGAATTTCTTCTGCGCCATTGTGTGGCATGGAGTGAATTTCAGTTCCCCAAAGCGCCATCTAGTGTTCACGGGAGTGTCTGTGCCCAAATTAATTAATGCAAAAGAAAGACGCAGGAGCTCATGATGCAAAAGTAAACGCATAGGTGTGTAAAGGCCTTAAATCAGTGATGGCCATGTGACTAAGTACTCCTACATCGGTCATCCCCTCAGTTTCGGAAAACTTGAGATGTCAACGAACAGTGACAAAAACCGACTGAACGCATGAATAGTCTTTTTTTTCTTTTGCATTTATCATGATTCATGACACACATACAATATAAAAATGTTGGGAACTGATAAATGGCAGCATGGAAAGCTTGCTGCTTGCCCTCTGTGATCTGGTTGGTATGGGGATCACTTGATACAAATGTGTCTGTGGGAACTTTGTATGCATTTTTAGATAATTGGAACTTCAGCAAATATCCAAAAAGATAAAAGCAAAAAAACACAGTATGGCTTGCCCATAAGTTTTCATATAATTTCCAGTATTACATCAGCATCTCCCCACTTCAATGGTAAACCACACCGTATAAATCACTACAGAGCTGCGAACACAATCCCCTGGAGCTAAAATTGAATGATAGCGCTAGACTTGCTTGACATCCTAATGTGTGCTAATTATCCAGGATAAAGTATCATCCAGTTATTTGCTAAATTGCTGGATGGAGCCAAGTCTTAAATAGAATGTACGCATGACACGGCAACCTAGAATGACATCATTGCATATATTTATCCACTGATTTCATATTTATTCTTAGCGAGCTCTGAATATGTTGCATGTCCATCCTGTTAAAACCGTGCACCCCATAGGTTTGATCTCCATCAGAGTGTCACACACGCACACATTTTCATCTGCTTTTCAAGAAGCTGTGATCTATTTTCTGATAAACGTAGAGATATTTCTGGTGGGAGACAATCCAGTAAATTAACCTGAAAAACTACTAAACTAATGATATTTCAAAACCACCAACAAGGCAAATGAATTCAATTCTTCAAAACCCTAATCCAAAAAGACATAGAGAAGTGTCATCACACAGCACAGAGGAATCTATTGGCAAACAAACTCACACTCCATAAAGCTTCAGGTTTAATACTTGGAAACCAGACAGGCCTTTACTTCAAGATGAGAGATGAAATCTGCTAAACATCATGTGATACTTATGGAGAAAGCTTAAGAGACTTCCTTTCACTCTTTACAAACCACTAGATGCTTAACTGATATCAAGCTGTAATGTGACCCCACAAAACAGACTAAGCTTTAAAAAAACAAAAATGTCTGGGTCGCATTTTCAACACGCGTTCAATATTTTTAACATACATCACTGTGCAAAAGATTTAGGCAAGTGTAAAAATCCTACGAATGGTAGTGTTAATCATTTATTGTCAATCATGAATGGACTAAAGAAATCAAATCAGTATTTAGTGTTACCTTGACTTAGTGTAAATTTAGTGTAACGTCTAGGTTACTTGCGTAACCCCACGTTTCCTGAATACGGAACGGAGACGTTAGTCGGGATTAGACCGACTGAATGGGAGCGAATCTCCGTGAGAGCCACTGACCGAACACTTTAACGGGCAAATAATTTGCAGGCGTAGGTGATTAATTAGCAATCAGCCGGGTATAAAGCCAGACGTGACCTCCGCCTCACTATGGAATTTTCCGAGGAGCCTCACCTACTTACTTCCCGGCGCCTCAGATCCATGACTTCAAGAGCATGGCGAAGGGTAACGTCACTGTTCCCTATTCAGGGAACGTGGGGTTACGCAAGTAACCTAGACATTCCCTTTCAGTCGGTCCCAGAGACGTTAGTCGGGATTAGACCGACTGAATGGGAGCCTCTGTAAAGGGCCATGCCCGAAGTCCATCCAGACAGACCGGCACTAAACGACAAAAAGAAAGGTTAGTATAAGGCCGTAGTACCTGAATGGGAACTCCTTCTGCCCCTGCCCGGAATACTCATTGACGGGGAAGTCGTCCAACACTGAGAGCTTAGCTGTCCTCGGTTGATGCTGACGACCAGAAGGAGGCACCCCTCAACCCGCAGGGAGGAGTGGCGGAGATCGCATCGAGGCCCGAAGGGCTACCAGTGGGTCATCTTTCTGCAAGACAAAATCGGCAGAGACGGAATGTCATCGTTACTCACCAAAGGCAAGGGGTGTAACGGGATGGGTTCATACTAGCTACCTGGAGGGGGAGCTGTATAGAAAACATAGAAAGGGAGCGCCGAAGGGGGACTCCCAGATATAGACCCTAGTTCTGCAGGGACCAGGCCGAGGCAAAGCCTTCACTACAGAACCTAGCAGCGCTGACTGCTCCGCTCAGTCAGATGCTGGAGGGAGGAGGATGAGAGAGCCGCCCGAAGGGGGGAGCTCAAGAAGGTGTACTTCTCAGATGACAAGGAGAGTACTGCAAGCGTACACCCGCTCCGTTCCCTAAGGGTGACTGCCACCACTCAGGCACGCAGAGAGAACAGAGCCCACGTCAAGGTTGTAAAACCTGACGAAAGTGTTGGGTGTAGACCAGCCCGCAGCTCTACATATGTCGGTGAGTGAGGCCCCTCTGGCCAACGCCCATGAAGCAGCGATTCCGCGAGTGGAGTGAGCCCTCAGATGGAGAGGGCACCTCACACGCCTCATAAGCACGGCGAATAGCCTCCACTGGCAAGTGGGCAAGCCGTTGCTTGGAGACCGCGGAACCCTGACGCTGGCCTCCGAAACATACAAAGAGCTGCTGAGAGCAATGAAGCTCCCGGGTTCTGTTCGAAGGGCTCTTACTGGACATAACAAACCCTGGGCTGGATCTGCCTCCTCCCGGGGCAGAGCTTGCAGGGTCACCACCTGGTCCCGGAAGGGGATGGATGGGACCTTGGGGATGAATCCGGGCCTGGGTAACCAGAGAACCACCAGGGCCGAATTCCAGGCAGGATTCGTCGGCAGACAGTGCCTGGAGATCTCCCACCCTCTTAATTGAGGCCAAAGCAAGCAGGAGTGCGGTCTTCAGTAAGAGGACGCGCAACTCCGCCGAGTGCAAGGGCTCAAAAGACAGACAGGGCGACGGAGAGGTCCCGAGAGGGAACAGAGGGGGGTCTAGGCGGCCTGAGACGCATAGCTCCCTTGAGAAATCTCACCATCAGTTCGTGGCTGCCCACTAATTTCCCTTCGACCCAAAGGTGGAAGGCAGAAATAGCGGCGGCGTAGACCTTGAAGGACAAAGGGGACAGCCCCCGATCGAACCACTCCTGGAGAAAGGTCAACACGACTCTGATGGGGCACGTCCTGGGGTCGGCACCAATCGACGAACCGACCCCACTTGCCAGCGTAGCACGCTTGGATAGAGGGAGCTAACGCATGGTCAAATGGCAAGGGGTGTAACGGGATGGGTTCATACTAGCTACCTGGAGGGGGAGCTGTATAGAAAACATAGAAAGGGAGCGCCGAAGGGGGACTCCCAGATATAGACCCTAGTTCTGCAGGGACCAGGCCGAGGCAAAGCCTTCACTACAGAACCTAGCAGCGCTGACTGCTCCGCTCAGTCAGATGCTGGAGGGAGGAGGATGAGAGAGCCGCCCGAAGGGGGGAGCTCAAGAAGGTGTACTTCTCAGATGACAAGGAGAGTACTGCAAGCGTACACCCGCTCCGTTCCCTAAGGGTGACTGCCACCACTCAGGCACGCAGAGAGAACAGAGCCCACGTCAAGGTTGTAAAACCTGACGAAAGTGTTGGGTGTAGACCAGCCCGCAGCTCTACATATGTCGGTGAGTGAGGCCCCTCTGGCCAACGCCCATGAAGCAGCGATTCCGCGAGTGGAGTGAGCCCTCAGATGGAGAGGGCACCTCACACGCCTCATAAGCACGGCGAATAGCCTCCACTGGCAAGTGGGCAAGCCGTTGCTTGGAGACCGCGGAACCCTGACGCTGGCCTCCGAAACATACAAAGAGCTGCTGAGAGCAATGAAGCTCCCGGGTTCTGTTCGAAGGGCTCTTACTGGACATAACAAACCCTGGGCTGGATCTGCCTCCTCCCGGGGCAGAGCTTGCAGGGTCACCACCTGGTCCCGGGAGGGGACGGATGGGACCTTGGGGATGAATCCGGGCCTGGGTCTGATGGTAACCAGAGAATCGCCAGGGCGGAATTCCAGGCAGGATTCGTCGGCGGACAGTGCCTGGAGATCTCCCACCTTCTTAATTGAGGCCAAGGCAAGCAGGAGTGCGGTCTTCAGTAAGAGGACGCGCAACTCCGCCAAGTGCAAGGGCTCAAAAGACAGACAGGGCGACGGAGAGGTCCCGAGAGGGAACAGAGGGGGGTCTAGGCGGCCTGAGACGCATAGCTCCCTTGAGAAATCTCACCATCAGTTCGTGGCTGCCCACTAATTTCCCTTGACCCAAAGGTGGAAGGCAGAAATAGCGGCGGCGTAGACCTTGAAGGACAAAGGGGACAGCCCCCGATCGAACCACTCCTGGAGAAAGGTCAACACGACTCTGATGGGGCACGTCCTGGGGTCGGCACCAATCGACGAACCGACCCCACTTGCCAGCGTAGCACGCTTGGATAGAGGGAGCTAACGCATGGTCAAATGGCAAGGGGTGTAACGGGATGGGTTCATACTAGCTACCTGGAGGGGGAGCTGTATAGAAAACATAGAAAGGGAGCGCCGAAGGGGGACTCCCAGATATAGACCCTAGTTCTGCAGGGACCAGGCCGAGGCAAAGCCTTCACTACAGAACCTAGCAGCGCTGACTGCTCCGCTCAGTCAGATGCTGGAGGGAGGAGGATGAGAGAGCCGCCCGAAGGGGGGAGCTCAAGAAGGTGTACTTCTCAGATGACAAGGAGAGTACTGCAAGCGTACACCCGCTCCGTTCCCTAAGGGTGACTGCCACCACTCAGGCACGCAGAGAGAACAGAGCCCACGTCAAGGTTGTAAAACCTGACGAAAGTGTTGGGTGTAGACCAGCCC
>SRMA01026835.1:0-85466 GCA_007224835.1 Danionella cerebrum | reverse complement strand
TGTCTCCCTGATCAATTCAGCTGTAGTTTCCCAGTCATCTGGAAGCTCTTCCTGACCACCCAAAGCCTGTCTCAGCTTCTGTCTGAATTCTTCACAATCTTCTTCCTTTTTCAACTTCCACCACTTGGTCTTCTTTTCAATCTTTTCTCCCCTCTTCTTCCTGACCACCAGAAACATCCTACACATCACCATCCGATGCTGTCTGGCTACACTCTCTCCTACCACTACTTTACAGTCTCTGATCTCTCCTCAGATTGGCTCGTCTACATAGGATGTAGTCTACCTGCGTACTCCTACCTCCACTCTTGTAGGTAACTCTATGTTCCTCCCTCTTCTGGAAATAAGTATTAACTACAGCCATTTCCATCCTCTTGGCAAAGTCCACCACCATCTGTCCTTCTAGGTTCCTTTTCCTAACACCGAACCTGCCCATCACCTCCTCATCACCTCTGTTGCCCTCGCCAACATGCCCATTGAAATCTGCTCCCACTACTACTCTCTCTCCTCTGGGAACACTCTCAATCACCTCATCTAACTCACTCCAAAATCTCTCCTTCTCTTCCAACTTACAGCCTACTTGTGGAGCATAACCACTCACTACATTCAACATCACCCCTTCAATTTCTAACTTCAAACTGATCACCCTGTCTGACACTCTTTTCACCTCTAAAACATTCCTCACAAACTCCTCCTTCAGGATCACTCCTACCCCATTTCTCTTCCTATCCACACCATAGTAAAACAGTTTGTATCCCCCTCCAATACTACGCGCTTTGCTACCCTTCCACCTGGTCTCCTGCACGCACAGAATATCTACCTTCCTTCTCTCCATCATGTCCGCCAGCTCCCTACCCTTCCCTGTCATTGTACCAACGTTAAGAGTCCCTATTTTCAGATCTACACTCCTGCCTTTCCTGTTCTCTTTCTGTCGACGAATCCTTCTCCCTCCTCTCCTTCTTCGACAAACAGTAGTCCAATTTCCACCGGCACCCTGTAAGTCAACAGCACCGGAGGCGGTCGTTGTTAACCCGGGCCTCGACCGATCCGGTATGGAAATCGATTTGGTGACTCGCATATTTGGTTTTTTGGCATTTTTTACGCCGGATGCCCTTCCTGACGCAACCCTCTCTATTTATCCGGGCTTGGGACCGGCACAGAAGTCACTGGCTTGCAACCCCTGTGGCTAGATTCCCATGAAGAACTATGTAGTAATGGTGTAAAAGGTTTTAAATATGATCACCATTGCCATATTTCCACAATTAACTAGAAGTCTCTGATAACATTAAACTTAAACAAAATGAAAGGTTTTCTGCCATCAAGACTCCACTGTGAGAACCTGCAGGATGAGAGCTGCTGAAAACATATCTCTTGGAAAAGCTGCCAGTTCAGAGGGAATGTGAGGAATGAGCTGCATTTAGTCAATCACTCTCTTTTACCAGCAGCTTCACCCTCCTCTTTCCTCTTCGTCCAGCAGTCCCTTGGCCATTGACTCTCTTCTTTCACTGCTCCTCAGCTCCACTTCTGAAGAGCTAAAGTGCTCTCTTTTGGGATCTCGCTCACAATCACACAGTGCTTCATTTGACTTCAAAGCAGAAGCACATCGACCTCTTTCTCCCCACAAATCACTTTCCTTTCTGTGGGCGCTCTCCCCTCTTTTATTCCCTCTCCCACATTCTCCGGAGCCCCACAGCCCAGCAGCTGTAGTTACAAAGTGAGCCGGGCAAAGGAGGGGAGCGATTTAAAGAGATCGCTGAATGAAGGTGCTGCTAGGAAATGAAAGAAAGAAAGACTTCACGGGTAAACAAATCTCCTTCCCGGCGACTGTTTTCATCGTCTGAGCTTAATTAGAGCTTTCTCTCCATCTCATCTTCTGTCACCTTCGCTTGCAGACATTCCTGTGCTGTTTTTCACATCATGCTTTTCAGAGAGAGCAGAAAGCCCAACATGATGCTGCTTTAAAGTCCTGCTGGGAGAGCTCGTGGGGATGATGGGAAGGCCTCCCCTGGTTAGTGTCTCCTGCATGGAGTGTTTAACCTCGTAGCTTGCAACACACCAGAGATCAATGCTATCTGACAGAGATACAGGTTAGCTTGAGATTCCCATGGAGACTAAGGCATGGTTGCCATCAAAAAGTACACTTGTAGATCAGTGCTGCCTTCACTGAATCTGAATTCAAACGAGTTAAAACACAAACAATAGAAGGTGTTTGTGTTTAGAACCACTGATATAGAGATACTCAACTGCAAAATTACTGTATTGCCACTTTTCCACCAGATTTTAGTTCTGCATGATTTGGCCTGGTATGGCATAGCTCTACTTGTCACGGTTTTACCACATTGATTTTATATACAACATAGATGCAGTATCAGTGACGTCAGGTTTGGTGTTGCTAGCTCTTTGAATCTTGGAAGTGTATCAATACAGAAATGGGCTTCGGAAGCAAAGTGGTGAAGCAAAGATGCCTGATTGGCTGAAGGTTTCATCCAGTTGTTTACAATAAGAGGCTGTCACTCAAGAAACCACACCCTTTATTTAGCAAAAAAAAATGTGAGGCTTAATCTACAGTAACTTGAGCAAAGTACACAACAACTCCCAACTAATATGAAAGTTATCTCAAGCGATATACAATGAAAAACCTTATGGAACCAGGAGTCTATTTCATCTGTAAATTTGGCCATTTTAATATGGCTATCAAAGTGGACATGCTCACTTCTGGAGTCTGCCTCTAGTTGTCAGTCGATGAACTGCAGCAAATCTTCTTGTTATGCATCACTAGAGAAAGCAGTCGGTTGCTTCCTGGTTTCCATTGACTTCCAGTATCAGCTCTTACTGAGCTCGTTTAAGACATGTCACTCCACTAAGCCATTCTAGTTCTTCTTAGTGACATCATCATAATTGAGACAGAAAGTCACTACCCTGCAAGAAAGTACAAGAAAAGCAGAGAAGATTATCGAAAAGTGGTGGTTTATAGAGCTCAAACGAGATGTAAACATCCTAATTCAAAAGTCATCGAAAACCGTAATTCCAGTCAACACATCATGAAAAACTTTTTCAAGCAAGGTCTGGGGATGCTCCAATTCAAATTTGGTGAGAGATATACAAACGGCCTGGGAGGAGTTAATTCAATTGGTATCTATGTTGTCTGCTAGTGTCACCATCCTGCACTTTGTCTCCATTACCCTAGAGGTCCTTGTGTTTCCCCTCTGCCTTTGTTTTTCCTTTTGTGTTCTTGTTTACCTTATTTATATCACCTGTGACTCGTTCCAGATCGTATATTTAAGTTGTCACTTTTTCTCTGGTCTTCACTCGGTTTTTGAGTCAGCTTCAGTGAACTTGCAGTGCATTCCCGTGATTTCTTGAGCTACGTCCAGTAAGACTTTTATTTTCTCCTGTTGCATTAAAGTTTATATGTTTTCTCCCCTCGTGGATCTTTCTTTATATGTTTGTTATACTGAATATTTTTATTCCTCATCCCAAGAAGAATCTGAGTTGTGTGTTTTGCAATATTTTTTTTTAGAAGAATCTAGATGAAGTAAAAAAAAAATTTCTTGTATCTTGGATTGCCTCTCCAAGTGTATTTCCTTTCTTTCCAACACATCTGCCACTGTGCCTCAGTGGTTCACACTCCAGTCTCCACACCAGAGACCCGGGTTCAAGACTCAGGTGTGACTCGGGTAGACTCTGGGAAAAAGGCAAGAAAGGACTTATGTTAATAAGTCAATTCAAGCAAAAGCTATTTGCATGTTTCTTAATTTGTGTGTCTTGCATGGGAGATTTTGGCCAAAAACCCAATTTTTGGACCACTGGGGGGCACAGCACCAACGAAATTTTGGTTTTAAAGAGTTTTAAAAAAATGGTGGAAAAAAACTTGATCCAAGGAATAAGGAGAAATTAGAACTTTGTTAGTGCGACTTACGGTTCAAAGATATTAGCATAAATGTAAGTGCAAATTTCGTCATTGACTTTTACCATTTTACCAGGTGCTTAATTCATTCATTAATTTTCCCACCTGCTTATTCCCTTTCAGGGTCAGGAGGGTCTGCCGGTACCTATCTCCAGCTCACATCGGGCATACATTCATTCAAATAAAAGCGTCTGACAAATGCATAAATGTAAATGTAATGTACTTCATTTGGAGAGGAACTCTAGCCGTTGCCGTCTGTTATGACAGCCTTGCTTTAAAAATTAAATAATTCACAACATAACTCATCCTAATTTTATCAGGGTGCTCCCTAATATTCACTATAGCAATACTATATACAAAAATCATACAAAATGACAATTTCTTCACATCAAATCTTCAAAAAGTTGTTGTAGACGGACGTCCCGTCTGTTCTAGTTCTGAGAATTGTGGCTCCATTTCCCAAATCCCCCACAGTTTTATGTTCAAATAGTAACTTCTGATCCATTTCAGAGACACCTGCATGTATACATCTCCGGAAACATGTAGCTTTTTATTCTATCATGCCTCCACTCAGAGTGCGCAGTAGTTGTGAATTTGTCGAACAGTAATTATGTGAAATCACCAACGCAGGTAAATCTCCTGCCTAGGCCAGCGTGAATCATTTCCCAACCCACCTCTGCAAGCATTCCAGCTATTCCCAGAGTAAGGTATGCTTATCCTGGACCCAGTGTGAAAGGCTCCTTAAGCTTCAGGTATCTCATTCTCCTAGGCATTTCCAGTCAAAAGATTAATTAATCTTTTAATAAAAGATTAATAAACTGCCCATCCCCTACTATCTTCAAAAGAGAGTTGGGAAACCACTTTGCCTCAAAATATGCACAGACCAAGTACCATCTTGTTGGGAAAAGGACAATGTTGTACAAAGTTTTAAGAACAAAGGGGCTTGTGATTTTAATTAATGTGGTTTCATGTAAAATAACATTTTTGTTGTTGAATAATTGTACTTCAAGTAAAGGTTGGGTTTTTCTCTTTCTCTTTGAAAGTTGTTACAAAAAGAAAACCAATTTATTAGGTGTTTAAAATGGGATATTTATTAAGGGTGCCAATAATTAACCGCTGAATAAATCACAATGAATAAAGAGGAAAAACAAGAACACCTTTAACTCATTCAAAACAAATCACTCAGAAAATGCTGAGCGTCACAAAGAACACTGTTTGTAATCTATGGATCAGAACTGATTTAAAAACAAAAAAAAAACAACGGGTATCAGCACTTGTCAAACATAGATAAGATCACAGCTTACCCATTAAACATCAACAATGCATTTGGTTAAAAGAGCATGGGTAATTAAGCCTGATGAGAGAGCCGCTCTCGCAGCTTTCATCACAGATATAACTGGCACATCTCTCCAGCTCAGCTATACCTGGCTCTGCTGGATGCACTGAAGCGTGCGCAGAGTACACCGATGGAATTCTGTCTGGCAGACGAACGGTCACCACAGCAGGGTGGGCTCCAGATAAGGACTGCAGGTATCCACTGCCACAGGGGCCTCTGTGATAACCTGATGGGACCTCAGATGGAGCAGGGGTCCAGAAAGAAAAGACTTTGCTTTCGGCAATAGCTAAAGTTACATCTTTGTCAAAGACCGATTGTACAATGGATACCAAAGTGACCCATCAGTGCTGATAAAGTGTGTTTCTTAAAGAGACAGTACTGCAAAATTCATGGTCAGATCACAATATCAAGTGTTCTTTCAGGCAGATATCACAAAAATACAACAAACATCCCAATAGAAGATGAACGTGCACAAGTGGTCACTTGTGTTTGGATTTCATTCAGAACATTTCCGCCATTATTTAAATATAGTTTGTGATAATTAGAAAGCACATTACTTTTCTCTCAGTTACCCTTTACGACTAGCCCTACCCCTCAGAGAAAGGTCTGAAAAGACACCTCTACGAAGCTGCATAAATAGATGGATTAACAGTGGAGTGGGTGTTTATGTTGCAAGGTAGAGAATTCCAAAACAGATCCAAAGAGCACAGATTCAAAACCAACCAGTGTCCCCCAAGCGTGTGTTCTGGACCCCCTTCCCTTCATGGTCTACATCTGTGTGTGTTGTAAAGACCAGCTTTCAGCAACACATCCAATATCATCATGAGCTCAAAGTTGACTTCAATTAGTTCTTGGAGAAGGCATTGGTCCAGGAGTTCACATACTTTTGCATGTTGTACAAATCTGTATGTGTGTTGTATAGAGTTCCTCAGGTTATTTTGCATAATGTTTCAGTGATTCTTTTTCTATTGTGTTCTGAAATGGGCAGGATGTTAGTTATGCACAGTGATTAAGCTGATAATGATGAGTTGGGCTGTTGATGGTAAATTTGTATTGCTGTCAAACTCAATCTTTAAAGTTGTTCTGGTAGTATCTTTGTAAACAAATAAAAATGTTTTACATTCTGTTTAAGTGATGAAAACAAAATGCTTTCTTCTTAATTTTGGAATTCTACATATAGTGCTAGTGTTCAGTTTGTTTCAGTTCAACTCTATCAACTAAACCCATTTGCACAAGAAATCTGGACCAGAAGAAAAACCAGACATTGGCTCAGACCTGATGTGCCTGCTTCTTTGCTTGGGGCTAAATCAAACAAATTCATACTCAATCTCTACATCACATCTAATCACACAATTAGAAGATATATGTACCATGCAACAGCAGCGGTGTCAGTAAAGTTGGTAAATGAAGTTGGCCATACTTTAATGGCATGGGTTTTGACTCCCAGGGAATTAATTTCACTAATTAAAAAAATGTATTGTCATATTGTGATGAGGTAGTCGGACCGATCAGCGTTGCCAGAGAAAACGCGGACTATTTCCCTCCACCGGGAGCAGCAAATAGAAGCCGTGTGAGGAACCCAGGAGGTGCCCACCAACCGGGTCTGAATTGTCGCTGTCGGGCAGTATTTCCATTCCCCAGCATGCTCCTGGGTTGCACTGCTCATTTCTGACCAGGAGTCAGTGACAAGAGCGCATGGATCCGGTAAGCCTGGAGCATGGCAGATGCACCAGCACAAAGGAATCCCACAAAGGAATTTTTCACAAGGTAAAAGCCCAGTGCGGCCTGGAACAGTGCATGTGTGTCCACATCTCGCCACCCGCTACAATATGTAGCTTTGGAAAAAAATAGAAGGTGAAACAGGCAATTGCAAACAATTATTTATTCATTCCTTTGTTTATTTGTGAGACTGAGTGGTGTGCTTGTTCACGTTACAAGTAAAACACAACTGCTATCAGTCTCATGTGTGAACCACATGTGCCAAAGAAGAGACGCTGTCACTCCCAATAAACACAGAAATGTGAAAGCTGCTCTTGGTGCTTGTTTGGCTTAATGTGAATCAATTAACAATTTAATTTCTGATTGGAGAAAACATAATTACAGCCATATAATGTTAAGAAGACGACTGAGGATCAAAAAGATAAGCATCAAGTTTACAGCCACATATGAAAGTGGTCTGGGATTAATTAAAAGAACATCATGAAAATAACTGATTTAGGTCACATATGGTCAAAAAAACCCCATCTGATTTAGGTCAGAAGCCGGCAGCCTGAACATAGACGTTGAGAGAGGTGAATCCAAATAACAGAACACAAAATCAAGACATTAAAGAAGTGAACAAACCAATCGCATTTGTAAACAAACCAGAAAATAAGGTGACCTCACCTTTTTGCTCATGTAATCATCATCAGGTCATTGGCATGTTCCTCGACCAGTTTCAATCTCACTTATGGATAGTTAATGAATCTCTTTACTGAACAATGTTGATGTTTAAGAGAAAAATGTAAATGATAGAGAGGAATTTTAAAGCTCTCCAAAATAAGGTTTTTGAAAAGAAACAAAAGAGAGGAATTGTTGTCTTCAAAGAAATTTTACACAATTGAGTCAAAGCAACCTCTGACCTTACAACCCCCCAGGGTTGATAGAGAGAGAGAGCAAGAGGAAGAAAGAGAAGTAAGGAGGGGCGGCTGCGGGTTTCTAGTTTAGTAGCAGTCTCTAGGTTTAATAGAAAGGGGTGTTGACTAATTAATATTTATGAATTTGGGAACAGTTGTGTTTTTGTTTGGGACTGTGCTTTTCTCACGCAAGGTGGGACGGCTAGGGGGAGGAATGCATTACTGCTCTGAAGACCAGGGGAAGAAAGAGGAAGACAGAGTGCTGAAAGAAAGATGCTGGACAAAAGGGCCAGTGCCAGAGAGGGTCTTCTCTGCCTTTCCGTCAAACCAATGAAAGAAGTGGTGACAAAGAAAAGAAGTCGGTTCCTTAGATTTGGGGGGTGGGGGGGCTATCAGATTTCTCTCACAGGAGAGTGCAGTGAAATCTGACATGATCCAAACTCTGAGTGGCCTACAATCAATAGGAACATTAGTCTTCTGCTGTAAGTGGTGACAGATATCAAATCCAAACTAACAAGAGAACCCTTGAGCCGATGGTCAGATAAACAAACCTGAACCTCGGACTGAATACAGAAACAAGTGTCATTAAAACCACTTTCATCACATCCAAAATCAGTAGTGGAAGTGATCAAAAACCATAGACGAACCTTTAAAAATGATACCAAACGTCTGACAGATCAATTCAATATAAAACAGAACAATTATAAGAAAAAAATACTTAGCTAATCGGTAGCTATCAGTTTGTCCGAATGAACTGAAGCCTTCATTCATCTTCTTACCTGTTTGTTCCCTTTTCGGGGTCATCGGGGTCTGCTGGTGGAGTCAGGAAAACAATTATGGATATTTATGGTGAGTAAACACAGCGGATCCGATGGCCAGGAGCTCTGGGGAAGTGCAGGACACCAGCATCAGCATGATACCAAGGGATCACCAGAGAGCGAGTCGGGAGCCAAGGAAAACGAGGTAAGTGGAATATTTGTTGAAGGTCGTCGGGAAGAGGTGAGTCCAATAGAATGCAGATGGCAGATGGGGAGTGATGGGAGAAGTGAGGTTTTATGGGAAATGTGAGGTGGTTAGAATTCTGTGCGTGATGAGCTCAGGATGCGGATCAGGTGTGTGACGAGCTCCTAGGACCCATTGTTACTCCTGATAGCTATCTCCATGGACTGAATCATTTATGCAAATTAACTGTTTGCCAAAAGCGGGAATTATTTCTAGTTATTTTTATTCATTGATGTCCACCCTTTGTTTTCTAAACACCTTAAAATTGTTCACTTGAAACTCTTCTGGGAGGTTATTAATTCTACCACTTGTTCTTCTTCAAGTCTTTATGGCTGTGGCCTGATGCAGGATAAATTTGGACCAATCATTCACGTCCAAATGCAGCCCCAAATGTTCATGGAACCTCTACCATGTTTCTAGGTTGCTTGGAAGCTATTGCACCGCTCCCAGGCTCTTCAATGAACAAAATGCTTTGCATTTTGGAAAATTTACAAACTACACAATCACTATTTATATTTTTGAAAGTATTATTTGTTGACACAGTTGCCCTGAGCAAAAAAACGGACTGAAACTTTTGCACAGTACTGTATTTGTACAATAATTATAATTCTTTTGTTATTGGCCAAAAAATCAGATTCAAGGCAGTCGACAGTCTCCGCAGAGCTCCAATAGCTTTTAGAACACGAGATGCTTTAACCAGGGCACTTGTGATTTTTTGGGTTAAGTAAAAACTGAAGAGGGCTACACTCTCTTCTCCCCACTCCTTTTGTCCTTCCTCTCTGCCGGGAGAGCCTCAGGCCTTGTGGCTTGGCTTGTCTTGTTGATGGCTGCTGTAATGGGATGTAAATACCACTGAACTTATTACCATACCACCAAAGCACACCAATTCAGGAATAGTCCCCACCCCATGATCAATTCAAGCAGGAGAGTGAAAGACTTTTCAACCGAAGATGCTGCAGAGGAATGATTGGTTTCTATGACCTAAGAGGTTTAGGATGAGGCTCTCTTGTTTAGGAATGCTGGGTTTCATGAGGCACCGAGGGCTGAAGGGTTTTAGGCCAATCAATGACAAAGCAGACAGCAGCTATTTCAGACGCTGTTACGTGCCTGTAAAACCATTACCAACAAACCCACTGTCATTAAGAGATTAGAGACTCTGGCATAACCCTGACAAGCATTTAACACGAAATTACACACATTAGAGGGAAACAGAGAAGATGCTAAGAATACTCTGACACAATTATGATGATGTTAAATGGGTCATGTTTAGACCAAAATAAGCAGACATTCCAGGCCTGCATGTTGTCAGAGCCATCTTGAGCACCCCGGTCGATCGTGCAGCCAATTAGTGCAGTTTCCAGGCTTCTAATCCTCTCCCCATTGACATGCTTTACTAAACCTCAAGATTCTGGAGAGTAACAGAGCCAAGAGAGTGTCAAAACAGAACTGATTCGAGACATACCCATGAACAGGCCAGATTTATGCTTTACACTAAATTTAACTACAGCATACAAAAAAATTAATTCATGCATTTTTTTCCCTATACACGTCTTTCAAAAAAAATTGCATATTGTGATAGAGTTCATTATTTTCTACTAAAACATTACACTGTAATATATTTCAGATTCATTTACACACAACTGAAGTAGTTCAATCCTTTTAGTGTTTTAATATTGATCATTTTAGCATACAGCTCATGAAAACCCAAATCTCAAAAAATGTATATTTCATCCGACCAATAAAAGAAAAGTGTTTTTAATACACAAAAAAGAAAACCTTAAAATGATTCTGTTCAGTTATGCACTCAATACTTGGTCAGGAATCCTTTTGCAGAAATGACTGTTTGAATGGGGCGTGGCATGGAGGTAATCAGCCGGTGGCACTGCTGAGGTGTTATGGAGGCCCAGGTCTTGTATCTCTCAACTTTCTCTTCACAATATCCCACAGATTCTCTATGGGGTTCAGCTCAGGAGAGTTGAGCACCAGTAATACCATGGTCAGGAAACCATTTACCAGTGGTTTTGGCACCGTGAGCAGGTGCCAGGTCGTGCTGAAAAATTAAATCTTCATCTCCATAAAGCTTTTCAGCAGATGGAAGCATGAAGTGCTCCAAAATCTCCTGATAGCTAGCTGCATTTGACCCCGCCCTTGATAAAACACAGTGGACCAACACCAGCAGCTGACATGGCACCCCAGACCAGCACTGACTGTGGGTACTTGACCCTGGACTTCAGGCATTTTGGCATTTCCTTCTCCCCAGTCTTCCTCCAGACTCTGGCACCTTGGTTTCTGAATAAAATGCAGAATTGCAAAATGCAAAACAGTCCAGTGCTGCTTCTCTGTAGCCCAGCTCAGGTGCTTCTGCCACTGTTTCTGTGGCTTGATCCAGGGAATGCGGCACCTGTAGCCCATTTCCTGCAAACGCCTGTAAACGGTGGCTCCGGGTGTTTCTACTCCTGACTCATCCACTGCTTCCGCAGGTTCCTCAATGTCTGGAATCACTCCTTCTCCACAATCTTCCTCAGGGTCCGGTCACCTCTTGTCATTGTGCAACGTTTTCTGCCACACTTTTTCCTTCCCACTGACTTGTCACTGAGGCGCCTTGATACAGCACTCTGGGAACAGCCGATTCGTTCAGAACTTTCTTTCTATGTCTTACTGTCAGTCTCTCAGATATCTATTTAAGAGTTTTCACCTGCTCCGTCATTAATCTTGATAACCTTCTGGGCGCACTCATCATATTGAGCCGCTGCTCCCCTGCGCGCACCGGTCTCTCATACAGGTTAATCACCAGCCTATTTAGCGGCGCTCCTTTCTCTGCCCCATGTCAGAAGATTGTTCTTTCCCTGTGATTAGCCGTCTAGAATTCTCTAACTCAAATCTCTGTTCCAGTGAACACCTACCTTTCTTGTCCAGTCCAGTCTTGTGGTATCGGTGCGGGTTCGGGCCAGTGTGAGTATCTCCGTCGGCTCGATCCTCCTCTGGCGCTGCACTCTCCTTTTCTCTCTTGGCACTGTGGTGTGGTGGTTGCCAGCATGTGAGGGACTTCCTTGCTGCCATTCTTACCCGGGCTCCTCTTCAGTCTGTTCTCATCCCGGAGCCAAGATCTGTTTTTTTTTTTTGTAGTTCCAGCCATACGGCTTGTGGTTGTTCATTGTGCTCCTAAAGGAATAAATCCTCATTTCAAGAATCTATTTTTTCCTTGCATCTGGGTCCTTTTCTCCACTCCACTGCCCGCGACACTTACCCTCCTGCTTGAGGGTGTCAGTGATGATCTTCTGGAGAGCAGTCTTACCCATGATTGTGGTTTTGAGTAATGAACCAGGCTAGGAGTTTTTAAAGCCTCAGGAATCGTTTGCAGGTGTTTCGAGTTAATTAGTTGATTCAGATGATTAGCTTAAAAGCTCTTTTAGAGAACCTTTTCATGATATGATAATTTTTTTTTATTTTTTGGGGGGTTTTCATGAGCTAAATGGCACAATCATCAATAAATAAACAATAAAAGGCTTGAACTACTTCAGTTATGTGTAAATGAATCTGAAATTTATGAAATTTTAATGTTTATCAGTACATTACAGAAAATAATGAACTTTATCACAATATGCAAATTTTTTTAGAAGGACTCATCTGTTGCTCATTCATTCTGGACACTGAAGTTTATGGTATTTATGAAAAGTCTATAACACACACATTAATTTTGTCAATGGTATTCTGATAAAAACAGCTCTTGTTGGGAGCCGTTGGCATGTAGTCGATGGGGTTTGTTTTGGAACGATGACTGTTTGTGGGAGGATTCCTTATTATAAAGGTATATCCAAACGGGTGCATGATGTTTGAAAAACCCATTGGGGGTATCATCTGGCCTTCGTCTGTTCTGAGAAAGGAAATGTGTTTTTTTTTAACTGTATTTACAATACTGTAAAAAAGTGCTGCTCACTTTCAGAAATACAAAAATAATTATTAGATTTGTACATTTAGAAAATGCAAAAATGTGAACTAAAAATATTTGGTGTTACTAACATTTCCCTTCAAACCAGCAACAATTCTTCCAGCTGCACTTTGCAAAGTCAGGGATTATGTAGGATTAGGTCAGGTGAATGATTCACCATTAAAACCAAAAGCTCCTAATGATCAATGTCACACATGGATTAAAACCCAGTCATGACCTGAAACAGAAAGAGCTGTTTGGGAAGAAACAGCAGCCAAACTCTGCTACCAACAGATTCTTGTCACAGCAACCAGTCACAATGTAGTTGATATTGCATCGATAAGTTCTCGCCCTGACAAAGATTTCCCAGCATGATGTGCTCCTCAAGCTCTTTTAAAGAAGCACAAAGAAATTGTAAATGTTGTGGAAACTCAAGCATCAAGCTAATTACTAGGGGTGTAACGGTACGCTAAAATCGTATTCGGTTCGGTACAGTGTCTTGGAGAGTTCGGTTCGTTCATTCGGTTCGGTACAAAACAATAAGAACTTACATAATCTTTATTTTGAAAAGCTGCCAATACACAATAGAATTCTTGCATAAAATAAATAAAAGTGACACATTTGGGTGATATTTTAAATAAATTGCACTCTTTATAAAGAAAAACACATTTTTTTTAAATAAAAAATGAAATACTGCAACTAGTTAGGATAGATTACCTATCCACATTTTCTGAAGAGAGCACAGATCTGGTTATAATATCTCCAGCAGTAGAAAATGTTAGATGTGTTGCCTGCCCGATCTCCGTGGAACAATGTCGGCATACAACTTTAAATTTATCCACTCGTCTATCCCCGTTATGTATTTTAACAGAGAAGCCAAAGTGTTCCCAAACAGGAGACCGCAGTGAGGTGGGAGGGTCTTCAAACGCTGGCTTCTCTTTCTCTGTGTCCGTTTCTCACAGCTACTCATACAGCGCTCGTCACTCAATAGCGTCCGTGCGGAAACTCGCCTAGGAACATTGTTGTGCTGCGCTTAATACCGCGCTAATAATAGATTTCTATTATTTAATAAAAATACCGAATACCGAAACGGTACGCAAGTGTACCGAACCGAACAGGCCGTACCGAAACGGTTCAATACATAACGTGAACCGTTACACCCCTACTAATTACCCAAGAGAAACCAGTGTGACCCAGATGCACTTTCTGGAGAAATCTGGGCAGAGTTGCAGCCAAAAAGCCATACATCGGATTTGGAAACAAAGCTAAGCAACTCCCTGTGCAAAAAAACATAGGAACTGGGTGCAGAAAAATGGCAGCAGGTGCTCTTGAGTGATGAGTCAAAATGTAAAATATTTGTTTGTAGCAGAAGCAGCTTGTTCAGGCGACAGTGAAGCATGGTGGAGGTTCCTTAAATGTTTGGTGTTCTCACTATACAGCCCGGGCGACAATTATGTTACATTATGTTCATTTTCCCTGTTTTTTTTTTATTCCAGATTTTGTTATATCTTTACATAGGAATGCGGTTCTTAACGGGAACAGGAATCCTGTTCTCCTCACTCTTTAAGAGTGCCTTATGGCAACTAGTGTCTCCGTAGCAACGTTCTGCAATAGTTCTAGTTTGTTTACTTTGTATTTATAATTATACTTTGAAGTGTTGTAGATGTGTGATGTTTATCATTTCACAGATAAAACATTTAGAAGATGTTACCTTTAAAACAAAGACACACAGACTGTTGTTGATTCATCAAAGATTCACGTCTTTATTTGTAAATTCGAACAAATCCCGTTCTTTTTTTTTCCCACAGGGTTCTGCTGGTGAACCTGGGAAACCCACATAAGCTTGAACCAGCAACCTTCTTACCGAAAAGCCACAGTGCTACCAACGACCCATAACCTTAAAAAAAAAAGTCCAATTTTGTCAATATTTTAAAATTTCATTTTGAATTTGAATCAATTGTTAGGCTTTACATCATTATTGTGATGAAATGCTTACATTTCTCTAAAGCTACATTTGTCACCGTTAAAGTAAATCTCTTCTTCTCCTTCAGTGTGTTCAGTGTAAAACGTCCTGTTGTCAAGTCTGGCCCTTTAAATGATCCTGAACTACTGCTGACCCCACACCCTCCTGTCCACCACAGAGCTGTTGGGAGTAAAGGACAACTGTTATGTTCAGCTGGTTCTCATCAGGAGTCTTATCTTCCTCATGAGGGCTTTATGATGGGCGTTTCTCACTGGCCTCGCGCACCAGACAGATCTTACCCAACAGCTCCCAGGGTATGAAGGAAGGAGGTCATGTGGCAGCAGAGGAGAATCTGAGGATGGAGTGAGGGCATGGTGGAGGAAAGAGAGATGGGGAGGAGTAATAGAGATATAGATGGATATGGCTAATGAAAGGAAGAAAGGAAGGGGGTCCGTCTCCAGCTGAGGGGGTCCTATAGTTGATGGACCCCACCATGGTTTTATCTGTCCTTTCTTTTTTTGTTTCTCCCTCTTCCTCCCTTAATTCCCTTTATCTCTAGGTCTTTCTCTCTCTCTCTGATGACTCTTTCTCCTCCCCCTTCTCCTAAAGCTGAGAGAGAGAGAGAGAGAGAGAGAGAGAGAGAGAGAGAGCAACTCCTGAAGACTTCATCACATGATCTATGAGGTGTTTGCTAAATCATGTGGCTTTGGAAATGTGAGTAATTCTCCTTTGACTACGATTCAGTCTTGAAAGGACACAGACAAATAGGACTCAATTTCAGACTCTTGCATCAGGCAGCGGCTCTAGGTTCGGCTAAACACGTGTCCATGACAGCAAAACGCATTAACAAAACCCGGTAAAGAAGGAATCTCTCCCAATCTCTCCCTCTATGCATAAAGTTCCCAATTAAACTTCAGTCGCAGATGGTGCTTCTGTCGGAAGGAAGTTTACATGTTCTCTCTGTGCTTATGTAGGTTTTGTCGAGACAAATTACAAACATAAACATGCAGCCAGGACAAAAGTGACCTGAGATATCCAATCATAGGAAAATGGAGGATCACTTTCAGACACGTTGATCTTGATCATTGCTCACGACGCGGTAATGAGTTGTATGTTACATGGATTTCCTCTGAGGAGGTTTGTCTTTAGGGAGCTTTCGCACGTCTAGGTCATTTATTTGGTCGGGACCAAGGGGAACAACCTCTACATTGTCTCAATCCTCTGCAGATTTAGTTCTCATTCTCATCACATTCTCTGTGGTCCGCGCATCAGTTCAAAACGATGATATCAAACGGCCACATACCATCATCACACGTGTCCTTCATTGCTTTTCTATTGGTTGGAATGAACGCGCACACGAAAGAAAATAATGCCTGAAGACAACGCGATCAAAATGGATCGACCTCGCTCTTGATTTTAACCCTTGCCATCTTTTTACTTTATCAGTTGTGTTAATCGCTTCTGATGAACAATTCAAATGATGCTCGCATTACAAACTACTCCAAGTTTGACCTTGAGCTACCACGACAACACTGCCATTTAAGTAGACAAGCGCCAACTCATAATGTCATTCGCAAAGCCAGCGTTTGTTGTCTTCATTTGTGTTTAGTTCGGATTAGAGTTCGATGACGTTCTCTCCACACACGAAGCACTCTAGAGTTCGTTTGTTGCTTTCTCAACTGCCCAAACGGACAGAACTAAAAGGGAAAACAAACTCTAGTTCTGAAAGCATCCTTAGTCATGTCATTCTAAACGTCATTTCATTACTTTATTTCAGTTCAGCACAACCTGCTTTTAAAAACCGAAGAAACACAGATATTGGAGACCATCAAAAGTCTGCTCCTCTTCGCTTGAGACATTTGCTGGCTATTATGAATCTATGTAGATGTGTCACATACTGTGATGATGCATTATTCTTCCTGGCCAATCAGTGAGCTCCACAACTGACCAGTCAGGGATCTGCAGAATTCATGCCTGACTTTTAGAACCTCACTCAAATGGCCAATAAAAGCTGTAGAAAAACAATAAAAAGAAAAATATGTACAATTTTCCAAATTTTTAATTATGTTCCTAAAAAAAAGTTATGTTCCAAAGTTTATAACCTTTTTTGAAACACTATATTTTAAATCAAAACTATATTAACGGCGAGTTGCCGCAATTCCTGCTTAATTGAAAACAGCTGCTTTGATGGGCTCATGCACCGGTGTGTCCGGAAACTTCTAAGGGTAAAACTGCGACGTTCTGTTGGCATGACTTAAAACAACCAGCTGCTAAAAACATACAGTCGTCTCACTCTGATAGATTCACTTGAACGCAGCCTGGAACAAAGAGAGCAGGAGAAGAGGAAAACACTAATTATCTGTGTCAAAAACACCCCAGACTCAAGATGTTAAAAGTTTATTTTACAACAAGAGGAAATCCGATCACGTGACTCAAGCTTCTCTGTAAATGTTAATGAAATCTCTGCTGCTTCTCTTCCTTTATCGTGCTGAAAATCTGAGCCTGAGTTGATTATATATTCCAGCCGCAAAGCCATTGGAACAATGTTGCCTAAAGAAAAGGCTCTTGCTGCCTTCCTGAGCAATGTCCAGCCCTAGCCCTGTGTTTTGAGTTTCCCCCCTCCTTTAAATGACAAAGTAAATCCTCCTGGCAACCCCTCCGAGGGGCCCCAGCCCCCATCCTTACCCCCAGAGCTCCTAAGCAGAGTAACAAAAGGGCCCATTTGCACGGTGTGAAGGTATAATGCAGTTATTAGTGTGAAGAGCTGCAGAGGGTCACAGTAGAGGAACCGCCCTCCTGGCCAGGGACAAAGCAGGAGAGTGCACAGAGCCAGGGGGCTTGGGTGATGCTCAGCTCCACTTTCTTCTGACTTTCAAGGAAATTCCTCATTGCAATCGGTGGAAAAATATAACTGTTTTATAAACAAAGTGAAATTACCATGAAGAAATAATCACCAAGCTGTTCTCACAACTGTTTCATTTAGAACCATACCAAAGATCACTCAGATTGAGTAAAAATGGTTGTAAAATGTATGTACTGCCACATCAAATGTTTGAATACACTTAAAGATAAAATGCAGCTCTTTAAGTTCTTGCTACGTTTGCACCAGATTTTAGTACAACATGTTTATACGTCACTTTTAGCTCAATCCTTCAATTCCGTATCAAGCTTGTGCTGGGTACAGTCCGTGATTTTTACAGAGATAAGTGTCTGAGTGTCTTCTTCATGGGTGTTCAGGCTCATGTGAGCCAATTGCATTTGGTCATACACATGTATTACATATATTTTGACGCATGTCGTATTTTGACTGCTGAAATGAAAATAATCATACCTCAAACTAATATTAAAGTAGATTTTTTATTTTTAAATTGTTGATGTTCATCGTCATCTATTGTAGGTTTAAAAATACCAGAAACATGGATTTTGGCGCCACAGAGATTTTACGGCAAGCTCACATTGTCTAAAACATGCAAGAAATGCGTTTCACACCAAACACTTTCATTAATCTCAGACATCCGCTTTCGGTTGGGATTAGATTTCTCAAGACAAGGGCAAAACTAAAAAACAAGATCTTTTGCTATGGAATTTTAACAGAGTGTATGAGAGAAAAAAAACAGATACAGATAATATTAAAAACCCATAGTACATCTCGAACGACCCCCTGTGAAACGAATCCCCGTCCGAATAGGGCTATCGTCTGCTTTTAGAAACCCATTCAAATGGTTATTCAAAAAGACCTGTGGAAAAGTTTTTTTTTTGGCCTCCACACATCTTTCCGTGTTTCATGTGCCGGTTTGCTTCTGCTTCTCCCTGGGGTGGAGTTTAATGTGGATACAGTATATTTATATCCCCACTTGGGGAACAACAAAGGCATCCCCTCGCGGTTTGGTTTGTCATACAGATCTTTTTGTGTGGAGCTAATCCTTTACCAGTCTATCCCTTTCGAGTTCGTTTGGTAGGTACAAACTTAAGGCACAGGGGTGGAAAGGTCACAATTCCTTCCGAAAGGTGGTATTTAAAGCATCATCGATGTCGTTCTTCTCTTCATTTGCCCTGTTTTTCTTCTTCCTTGTAGTAAAGTTGTGTGAATACCGAGTCTTAGACAGCTGTGGATTTATGTCCCAACAGTAGTATTTGACACGTGAACAAAAGAGGCACTTTGACGGTCAACCCCAAGAAAAAAACCACATGACATTGCACAGCCAAATTTTGTTTTGATTTTCAGTCAGGAGTGAATGGTCTGAATGTGTGTGAATGTTCGAAGATTCGCCAAGTGTTTGGACTCCTACAAATGCTCGTTGACTTTTCTTAAACCGTGGAGTATTTATGAAAGTGTTTTGCTAAACTTTGAGATGTGTATCTGTGAGGTTGAAATTAATGTTTTAAAAAAAAACTGGCTTGTGGTCAATGTTCTAATGAATCCCAAATGTGTTTTATCCGTCAAGCCTCTTCACTTTGCAATCTGCACTGGTAAAAAAAATCATGTCAGAACATAAAGGGGCCATCCCCAAACTGTTCCCACAAAGTTAGTAGCGTAGATTTTTTTTCACAAATCTTGTGGTGTACAAAGACGTTCAGTGTTCCTTTCATAGGATCTGTGGTGTCAACCCTAGCTCCTGCTAAATGACGTACAAATGGACAATAGTGCAGGACATACAAACCACCCCCCCCCCTCCAAAATACTCATAGATTCTGAAAGCATCATCTAGTGAAGAACATTTTGAACATCACTGTTTCAGGATTATGACCTGGGTGTTCCCTCTCTGACACATGTAGTGACACAGCAGGGAACTACTTACTACTTGGAAGAGCATTCTAAAGTGACAACACAGAAGAGATAACAGTTGTTACTGATTCGTTAACCCTTCAAAACCTACGGGAGCGTCGGTGATCCCATTTACATATCAACTTTAAATGCCTGTAAAATTATAACCACATAAGATTTTGTATCATACACAGAAGGATTTAGACTTACATATGACACATGAAACATGCCCCATAGAGCTGTTTTTTTCATGAGTGGGTGTGTTGTAAAAAGTTGCAAAAAATCCTTGAAAGGTTTACACAATAAAATTATTCTAATTTGTTATTTCCCCATCAAATACTCGCAAATCAAGGCATGACGTCATCTTCCTGGTACCTTTACCCCAGTGACAACTTTTAGCCTAGATTCGCTCAATCTAAATCTCTCCTAAACATCCCATATCATCCCTTTTGCCATCTGTGAGGGGCATCAGGCCCAAAAAGCCACACAGAGGAGAAGAAAGTTATTGGAAAATGAGCTCACTTTATGTATGAGGCGTGTAAAGCGCCTCTGTGTTATTGTGGCCAGGAACTGAAAGAACACCAATCACAGCTCTCCAGTCAAGTACAATACTGTTGCACTGTAAATAGCTTCTCTAGTAACTAGTTTTGGATTTTATATTATTATATATTTTGTTATTATATGTTGTGTTGTCCTGTTCTGAAATTTCACCACAGTAAAAATTACATTTTTGTTTTTTATTGCACTTGATATTGACAAGTTTTGTCTAATACAAAGCTATTTATGATCAAAAGTATCTTAGAAACTTTTTTTTCGATGTGCAGTTTGATTGCACAGTTGTTAATAGTTTATTGTGATATTCAAAGTATGTTTTATGCAAAATGTGCACGTGTATCTCAAAAAATTAAGCAATGAATTCACTCAAATTTACTGTGGTTCAAAAGCATTTTTTGCAACTTTTTTACATTTAGAATTTTGAGGGACAAAGCTATGCCGTGTCTGTATTAAGAAAAAATACGTAGAGAAAAAATGTGTTTTTTTTTGTTGTAGTTTTGACTCTTTTTTCAATTAATATTTAACTTAACTCTATTAACATTATCAAAATCTAGGATACACAGGTTGTATTGATGTATGGAAAATTAAAATACTCCCAGAAATGGCACCACAGCAAGTAAAAATGTAAAATTTGCTCTGGCGCCCTTGGTTCCATGGCAGGTCAAAAAGGGTTAATGTTAGTTAACGTAAGAGTTATCTATATAATCAATAGTTACTGATAGTTAATGGTAGTTACTAGGGGTGTAACGGTTCGCTAAAATCGTATTCGGTTCGGTACAGTGTCTTGGAGAGTTCGGTTCGGTTCATTCGGTTCGGTACAAAAAAATAACAACTTACATAATCTTTATTTTGAAAAGCTGCCAATACCGAATAGAATTCTTGCATAAAATAAATAAAAGTGAAACATTTTGGTGATATTTTAAATAAATTGCACTCTTTATAAAGAAAAACACGTTTTTTTAAATAAAAAATTAAATACTGCAACTAGTTAGGACCTGAAAACTTTTAACACTAGCAACAGCTTCAGCTTGTATATAAACAAAACTAACTATTCAAGTTTTAGGCTAAAAAGATTAACCTATCCACATTTTCTGAAGAGAGCACAGATCTGGTTGCAGTGACAATATCTCCAGCAGTAGAAAATGTTAGATGTGTTGCCTGCCCGATCTCCGTGGAACAATGTCGCCATACAACTTTAAATTTATCCACTCGTCTATCCCCGTTATGTATTTTACAGAGAAGCCAAAGGCGAGTTTCCGCACGGACGCTATTGAGTGTCGCACAGTAGAGCTGCACGTCACTCAATAGCGTCCGTGCGGAAACTAGGAAAAATGGTTCCGCTGCGCTTAATATCGCGCTAATAATACATTTATATTATTTAATACAAATACCGAATACCGAAACGGTACGCAAGTGTCCCGAACCGAACAGGCCGTACCGAAACGGTTCAATACATACCGTGAACCGTTACACCCCTAGTAGTTACTATAGTAGTTACTGTGCCATTAGTGAGTAAATAGTTAACTGTCAACCTCCTAGTAGGTAACAATAGTGACTGCAGAGTGGTTACTTCTATAGTAACTACCTCTCAGTTATGCGTTTGCTAAGGAAGAGTATTCTAAAGTGTTACCATAAATGTGTATTATTAGATCATTTAAACATTTAATGAATTCAGCTTTTGTTGAGGACGAGTAAACCACAATATGATCGATTTGGAAATGTAATGGGGGCACTTTATCTTCCAAGTCTAGAGCTAATGCTCAGTATGAACAGGGTTTGGATTTGTACATTTTCCCATAAGCTACAACTCATAACCCGAGACTCCATCAGTCTTCATAACTATAGGCTAAAGAAGCAGTCAAACCTCCATCCTCTGCCCTCAAGCTCATCCTGTCATTAACCCTCTCTTCGTCCTCCCTTTTGAGAGCAGAGACATCGCTAAGGCTTTGATCCACATCTCTGATGTACGTCTATTTCACGTTTAGTTGAGGTGCTTGTGACCTGAGAGGAGGCTTCAAGACGATGAATTCCAGAGAGTGATCATCCAGCACCTCATCAATCAGCGTGAGGTTAAGTGAAAGAATGCACATGGGAAACTCATCATTCCATGGTTTCTTCTCAAAACCCATGTGACTTAAGCCGGGTTCAGACTGCACGACTGTCATTAGAGTCGTGTCGCAGATGCTTTCACACTGAAGGACTGTCTGGAGCAGCATTCAGTCGTGCTGAATTCACACAGAGAGATCGGCAAGAGAGGATTTCCCACTGCACCACTTTAGACAGAATTGTAGAGAGCTTTGTTCTAAAAGTCTTGTAACAAAAAAACTTGCGAGAAATGTTTTAAAAACAGAGCCCGGTCACGTGTGCCAGACTGAAGCGCAAAACCAGAATAATTATCAAAAATCTGCGTGAAAGTTTTTGTTTTATATTTTTATGTTTTTCTAAAATGTCTCGCAGGTAACAAAGTGAACAGCAGGTAAAGAGCGTACCCCTCTGATTAGATTTTTGTACATTTTTCAAAGAAATACGAAGTACACGTTTACGATTTATTCACAAAGAAGGGACAGTGCTCTTCGGTGGTGAGTTCCTCGCGCTCGTTCCCCTTTGGTGGCTGCATCGTTTTAGAGTGGACAGCGATGAATGGAATGGACACCCGTCACAAGTGTAACAGAGGTCGTTGTGAGTCTGATGTTCCAGAAAATCGTGACTCTGTCGCATCGATAACTAAACATAACGGATCAGTCGGAGCAGTCGTGTCACAGGTCCCTTCAGACTGTAGGACTATCTGGAGCAGCATTCAGTCTTTTCACTCTGCACGATAGATCAGCGACAGAGGACTTCACACTTGCAAGAAATTATTTGAAAAGAGTGCAAAGTTATTTGTGCCAAACTGATTTGCAAGACTAGTATTATTATCAAAAATGTGAGCGTGCAAGTTTTTATTTTATTTATTGCGTCCAAATGGAATGTAAAAAAGCCTGAAACTTTTGAACCAAAACCACTGTTTGTATTGCCGTCTTTGAATCTCTTGCGCAACTTCATGTTGCCCTGGATTTTGCTCCCTCATTGGTAATCACAGACGTTTTTTTCTAGTCAAAGCACATTTCACACAGCCAGATTTCTGACTCGCCGACAGCTCCAGATGTTTACCATCCCAAATATATCTCACAGAGACAATCGTTGTTACTTCATACTGTGCGACTGTGATACACATGCAAGAGCTCCGCTCTGCTTTCGATTCCAGGCAGTCGCACGCGATTGTCTGCGACTCAAAATCAGGGCTAAAATCGTACACTCTGAAACCGCCTTAAGGGGTAGAAATGGAAAGAAGCCTGACCATGAATAAATTAAAGATGTAATTAATTAGCATTTCATCACTTAAGGTCACACTTCCAAAACATTGCACATAAAAATACTGAAACCACTGGTTATGCAATCAATACTTCATTGTGGTGGGTTGTCAGGCAATGACTGACGCTGTAAATGCTCTGTGATTACATCCCACCTCATGTGATAACAACAAGGAAGTAGTGTGATAAATTACATGTCTATGTTAAAATATTTCCCAAGAAAGAGCTCAAAAGCACTTATGGAGATTACAAAAAGCCAGACGAAGCGTCTACTGGACTGGGACGTTCTGCTGTGGCCAGGTCATGTCGAAAGAGTCCTGGCCAATGTCTGTTTACTGCAGCCGAGCATATTTACAATATCCAGACTCCTATCTGTCCAGGAATCCTTGGAATGCACTTTGACCACTTCTACAGTCACTGCACTATCAGGAAAGGGGTTTAAACTCTGTCAGTTTATTGATAAAACAGACTCTTTCTCTCTCTGCCCCTCTCCTCCTCCACCATTATTTTGTCTCTCTCCTTTTCAGCTGAGATGTGCTCAAAATTCTCAAAAAAAAAAAAAAAACACGAGACCATTAGGAGTGAATAGAGGGCTGGCTCTCAGTTTATTTGCTCTCTTGTGATTCCAAACCTGGGGTGCATTTCCCAAAAGTACCAATAGCTTATAGCGGGAAGACGTTCATTTATTGACATTCATTTATTATTCAGCTTTTTGAAATACCATAAGGCCTACAAACATTCCACAGCAGTGGTTAAACTGGAAGTAGCTGCTCTTATTTTTAGATCATGGTTTCCTTTTAATATGAAATATAGACAACATTAAGATTTAATTACGGTAAAAAAATACATTATGAATAGCTTGCATGAATTTAATTCCACATAGATGGAAGGGAATGCTGTTTGTTCAAAGAAGAGAAATGATTAGCCTTAAATTTTAGGAGTCGTGAACCAGAAAAAAAAAAAGATCTGGACATTTTGACATAAGAGCTCAAAATCTTTTTTTCATTAAAAATGTCTATTATCTGTGATGGACTGGCGACCTGTCCAGGGTGTACCCCCGCCTCTCGCATAATGTGCGCTGGAGACCCCCGTGACCCCAAAAAGGGAATAAGCCGGTTGGAAAGTGAATGAATGAATGAAAAATATCTGTAACTATTATTAATATCTGACAATTTGACCTGAGTTACAGAGATCTACGGCCCTTGTGGACTTTAGATCTCCGCCATTTGTGACAGTAGTAAACACTAGGGAAAACAAGAGAAAAACCACAGCTAGTTATTCTGTTCCAAAGGTTCTACCTAGAATCAGAACCTGTTCTAAAAAACAGAGTGAGTAACAAGGAGTGAGGGGAAAGGACAACCATCAAAATTAGATACTGATGCCAAATTGGTGCGATGCAGAGTTCTACACACAGAATGGAACTTGGAGCCAACATGAAAAAGTAAAAGCCTCTCTAACACATTAATCCACGTTTCTTTGTGGCTGAGAGACTAGCAGCTCAAGAGAAACCAAGTAGCATAGGAGTAACATGGAGAAACCGCACAGTAATTCCAAAACAAAGATCTACCATAAAATGACTAACAACATGGCAACTATTTCAAAACACTTGCTTTTCTTTCTAAATACATTTTTTTTACACTTTCTCATGCACTATTATTTTTATGTTTACAAGAACATTGGAGGAGGAAGTTATTAATATGGAGCCACAAAATGTTTATATTTTAGTTCAAATCAATATTTAGCAATATATCAAACACTAAATTCTAGTTCTATTTTTTTATCAAAGTTTTTAAAAAAATTCAATTAATATAATGGTATATTCATGTCAAAAAATTGGAACTTAATTACAAAAAACACTGGAAATCGCATTAAGTAAAATGAGTTTTTGCACCCAGGAGTCTTTTATAGAGATAAATTAGGATTTGTGTCAGAGCATCCCCTTATAACGGACATCTGTCCATTGAAGCAAGCAAAATAACCACCATTGCCAAGACTAAAGAACTGTGCATGGATATCAGCAACAAGACTGTAGACCTATATGAGCCAGGAGTGTGCTTGGTGAAAGGGTGATGAGAAAGATGAGAAAATGAAATAAACCTCATCTTCCTCCCCCTACTCAGGATAAGACGTGACACATTTTATGCTTTGTGTTTTTAAGCCAAAGGGAAGGGACTGCATCAATGAGATGATCAATGAGGTTGTGTATTATTGAGGTAGAACCTCCATCACTTGGAAAATGGTCAGTATGCCAGTGAATGAACCTGTCTCCAGACCTTAATCTTACCAGATTCCTTGGATGCTACTCTATCTCTTACTATTTAAAAAAAATCACCAAATAAATGCATAATATCTTCATCTGGAGGCAAAAATTGTGAAATAGCAGAAGAAATATATTGTGATCACTGTACAAACAATGCACATTCTTATTATACGTCATCCATTCTAGTGAATCTGTGAGTGAGTGTGGCCTTGCTGCGGCTGATGACCAATCCAGAGTCTATCCTGCCGTTCCCCCGAGGCATAGCCCTTTGACTCTAACCAGGAGTAAACGAGTGAAAAGAACGGATTGATGGTATTAAATAACTTTCAAAACAAAGTTATTACTTGCTCCCATTTCTCCATGATGAAGTCTAAGATAAACACAATTATTATCGACAAACCCTGAATCTGGTCTGGGACACGAGAAAAAAGTGCTGCTTTGCTTCTACTTCTTCATCTTTGAGGTTCAGATGCTTCCAGATGTGCAGATCAGAGGCTGAAGTGGTTCCTATCGATTGGTTTTTGCTGGTATTTGGGCTGCTCTGTGCTTCAGAAGAGGCCAACACAAGGGGTTAATAGTATCATACTGTTACAACACATTTTGCTGGTTACCATGGATACTAGAGATTTGTATGTTTGAAATTAGAGGAAAACCACATGTTATACTCACATACATATACACAAATAGCTGTGGCGCACATCCATGTGAACTTATGCCTAAACTGTAAACCGTGAAAAAAAGTAGAGCATGTCGCATTGGGATTGTCATGGAATCAGTGAAAGAAAGGCAGAACAAAAACTGCATGACATTTGGCATGGCATCGCATTTACCATTTGGCATGCATCGCATTGAGCATTTTAGTTGTCGCATACTCGTTGGTGTTAATGGGCTAGGGAAAGGGAGGTTTTGTTGATTAAACTTTTTATCTTAAGGTGACATTTTATTATTACTCTGCCATTTTAAAGTAGTTGTGAAAAAAATGTAACTTTCGAAATGCAATATTAATCGTCAAAAATGTCTTCCTCGTAATCACCTCGTATCTTTTGCTTAACCCAGTTCCTCCAACAGTCATGCTTTCACCACAACCTTCTTTGCACTTGTAGTCCGGGAATCATGGGTCATGTAGTGAGTAACGGCCACCTTTCGCAAGTCAAATAGAATGGTATGAAGTTGATCAAATGGGAATTTTTCTGTGTCACTCGGGCTGGAAAGGGGCATAAATTTTGTCCGAAGTGCATCAAAGAGTTCTGAGTAAGTCATCGCTTCACAAACTAATGAAGCCACTGTAAACGTGCAAAAATAACGATGTGCTTCATGCAGTTCAGTGTCTGTGTATGCTAACAAGCTCTTGTGCTGTTTCATGAAAATATTGTAGGTTTGAAATTTGGAATGTGTTTATTCTTTCTAATAGTGTTTCATTGACATTATAAATCGATTTCAGGTGTTTTGTGCAATGCTTGGTTGGTTAGCATAACCGCTAATGTTGCTGCGGCACCATTTATTCTCCAGCAATGCTTCTCTTTAATGTTGGGTCTATTAACAAATCGCCAAAAGCGGGTTAAAAATCATTTTGGCGGGTATTGATAAAAACTTCATCAGTTTGACCAGCGATGCATGAGCCAATCATCTAAATGATGTTAGAGATGCTCTGGGTCACTTGTCCCCTCCGTCCTACATTTCACATGAACACTACACTACGGGTGATGTTTCCTATTGGCAGCAGCGCATAGATACGGTACGCTTCGGTTTTCAACTGATGACGACAAGAATAGCGAGAGACACAGACTGTGACAAATGTTTCTTTTCATTTAAAATATTACACTGTTTATACAACCCCTTTTTTAAGAAAAACTCTGCATCAATATTAATTTGTGCCATATCAATTTAACTAAATTCAAATAAAACATTTTTGCTTTTAGCCAAACAAAAGCACAGATTTCTGTGTGTCTCCATCAGAATAATAAAAAGAGAACCTGATGTTTGATAAAATCATTATTTATAATACAATTTGGTTAATGAAAAGTAATCGACTGTTCAGTTCTTATTTATCATTTTATATAATATATTTATAGTCACTTATTCAGAGTCATTGGTAGCAGGGGGTATATGCGACTGAGGCTGGGTGTCTACAGGGGTACGTGGTTAAGTTTAACTTACATAAATAGTTAAGCTTATAAGTAAAGTTTCACTTTCTGGATGTTTTTTATGCGATGTTAATAAAATGATCACATTTTCTTTCAGTGACATCTCTTATTTTCACCACGTAAAAATTTGGCTAATGGAAAATCTGATTGGCTGGCAACTGTAAAACTCTAGATTTTAAGTGTATTTAATAGATAATTCAAGAATTTAATGCTAAAACACATACTGTGGCAATTCTAAATTCTCATTTGATGAACATATAAGTGAAAATAACTTTTGAAGGTACAAATACTTTAAACCATTTTAATTATATTTATTTAAAAAATATTTAAAAACTAATTCTAACCCAAACTAAAACGCAAGCATTGAGAATATTCCCTCACTCATCTGCCTCCAGCTATGAGCTCGAAATCAAGTGAATCCAGAAACTTCTCACCTCATACTTTCACCTTTTCAGAAAACAAGGAAAAGCTCTACTTTCATCATGACTTTAATAGTTTAATTCCCATAGTCGTCATCTCTGTTCGGTTCACGTGTAATAGACAGCGGCTCTCAATTCAATTACACTTTCCCTCAGAAGCTTGGAGCAAAACAACCCCTACGACAGGCACAGAGGAAATTGTGAAACGCTCAGAAACGGAGAGTTTGGACAGAAGAAAGAGGCTATCAGAAGATAAATAAAGCATGAGGATGAAGAGAAAGGGCATCTGTTCAGAATACAGATGTCTTTGCCCTCTCTTTTACCCGTCAGAAGCACTAACATGTTTGCAGACCTCATCAGCCCCTTCTCTCTGTCGACATCATTCTGGTGATTTCCCTCTGTTGACATCCCCTCATCTTCGTTCATTTCAAAGGTCAGGTGAAAAGTGAACAAAGTGCATGTAGAAGCAAAAGGAATAGCAAAGTCCCATCTTCTGCAAGGATGGTAAGGCTTTTTGAACATATGGATATTGAGCTTAATAAGAACCGAAGCGGAAGCTGGTTGGAGTTTGACCTGATTTCCTGGAGGCATCTGAGTGACAAACTTACAGGAACCTGTCACAATCTGCAGGGAAAACACACTATTTTGGTCCCAGCTGAACACAGCCGGAGGGATCTCATCCACACCTCTGCTCTCCCGGGGCTTATTACCACAATGACACCAGTCTCAGTGGAGTATTTTGCTCAGTGAATCCTCTGTAGAAAGTGAACGCTTTTGCACACGGTCAGTCTTATTTTATGTTATTTTCTGAATTAATTTGTTAAAAATGTGACTGCACCCCCCCCCCCAGATGTTGTCAAAGAAATTCCCGATTTAAATCTGATGGTAGCAGCAGATGATCATCAGTTATATTGCAGGTAGGTAACCATGGCAAAGTTTCATATTTTATTAGAACCTTTTCACTGCTTTTCATTCTGAAACTCTCTTGTTTCTCCTGAGTGAGTAATACAAATGATGCAAACATCCCGTACGGTTGTCTTTCCATTGGGAAAGGCTCATGTTTTTGGGTTTTTCCATACTGTTGTTCATCATTATTACTAATTGATTGATGCATCTGAGCAATGAGTGGTGTTGGTGTAGTTACATGTCTGCAGTAGTTTGGTTCTGAGAAATCAGTGTGGATTGAGAAACCCAACATTTCAAGTGTTGCCCCTGGTGCGGATCAAATGAACTTTATCACTGGTGAGAAGGCACCTGTGATCCATTGAATACAATGTTCCTGGTGAAAGTGGTTCCCTTAGTGAGGTATGAGGCACTCACTGTATCTGAGACAGAAGCTGGAAGCAAGATCAGATGGAAGATGACCAAGAGGAAGCAGGAGAATGACATGGACAGATTCAGTGCAGTTCAAGAGGAGAGCGGAGATGATTGGAAGGAGGTTGAGTCTGGTTGAAGAATGCCATGTTGGTACCGGATTTAATTTTACTTTGTGCCTTTTTGCAAGTCACATAACTAACGATGCAGCATTAAGGAAAACAAGCTCACCTCTAACTTGCAGGAAGAGGAGCCTTTACTCAAGGCTGCTGTGCACCGGGTGTGGACATCCAAGAGATGAACTTTCAAGATGTGATCCGGAGTCCTGCAATTCCTGACGTAGAGGCACTGTCAGCAAATGGCCTGCCACTGAAGAGAATCTTTTCAACAGAACCATTATGGAAAATCTGCAGATATCTTTAACATCCTCTGTAGATTTTAGCAAAGCTATCCTTAGCACGAGCTGCAGAGCTAAAGCAAAAGTACTTTTTTCTGCTTATGAACATTCAAAATAAATGAAAAAACTCTGCTGTGTTCCTGGGCCTTCTTTTGCTGAAACAACTTTTTTTTGTATTATTTAAACATGCTTCTGAAAGTGTTTTATTTGTATGCACATTTCACAATCTCACGTCAAAATATAAATTTAGTCGTTTACAAATTGTAGTTCTACCAATACGTGAAAGATCCGGCTGTGAAAGTACCCCTGACTGCAGATTGCAGACATCATATGCCCCGCCCATTGAACTGTGAATCGTGACATCACTTTCATGCTAAACCGGGTTAGGAGGAGGTGAGGGTTGATGCTAGGGAGTACAACCAATGAGATACGTTGGGAGGAATCAACGTTCAGTAAGTGGGGCTGCATGCTCACTGGGTGGGCGGGGCTTAACCGTCTGTTGTCTGCAGATGGGGGCATCCCCTATGTGTAGATAATTCAGAAATGTCACAAGGTGGCGCTGTGCAACGTCTTGAATCTGACTCTCCGAAAGACGCAGAGAGACATTAAACATTGGTAAGGTATTAAGTCATATTCCTCACACACTTCATTGTGTCATTAATACTAGCGGAACACATCCTGCTGTTTACGAGGGTAATCTTCCTGCCGCATATTGAAAAAGTTCTGCTCAGAAACCTGCAGGGTGCTTAAGCTGCATAATACAGAGTCCGCAGAAAGTTCATCGAAAGCAGCTGTGAAGTTCCTCTCATGCCTCGTGGCTTTAACCCTCTGCTAGCTCCAGCCTGTTGCCTAAAAGCGAACCTTAGTGGTCGAGCTGTGAGTAGATTAATGTTGTTCCCCACCTCTGCTCTCCTTACATAAATGCCTCTTAGACTTTACAGTGAAAGTGCCCAAACCTGTATATAAGGCCCACTAAATGCTTTCCTTTTTTCCCCCAAAAGTCTGGATTCATGCTGCTGTGATCAGCTGGGAGCATTGATTTTCAGTCAACTTAAGAGGCACTGAGGCACTTGCTGCCTGCCTCAAGTTTAGCTCTGAAACTCCCCGTTCGGCTGCTTGTTTTTAGAGTCTGATCGATAAAGACTTCTCAAAGCAACACAAACAGAGCCACGGCTCTCAGAGGGAGTGACTACTTGATTCCAGTGGTACTGAAACTCTGCAGAAGCTAGATTTAATCCTAGAAATATCTGCAAGAATTGAAACCAGAGTTATCACAATACTTAAAGTTGCAATTCTTTTTTCCATTCTCCATACTCTTTTCAGTAAAACTAGCTATTGCACCCTTTTTATAGCAAAACTATATAATTGAACTGTTGTCCAGAAAAACGTGTTTTTAAATAATGATCATGGTATATTTCAGGGTGGTACAGTGGCACAGGAAGTGAATAAGCGGGTTGGAAAATTAATGGATGAATATTTCATTTATTCTCTGTACCGAAGGCCATTTCAGACTCAAGACAAAATGAACTCACAGTCCCAGGACCCATCAAGCATTGTTTGACCAAGTTATAACAACATCGCATTTCAAAAGACCACTTAGAATGAACATTTGGCTAAGATTGCCTTAGTTTGATGGTGATGAAAACTCTTGAAGAAGACCTGAATCAATATAAATTTTACAAGAAAGTGAAATTTAATTTTTGGGGATATTCTATGTTGACTCAAAGTGTCGCTATAACCCACACTGCAGACTGCGGTATAGATGTGTTTAGAGATGGACTCTAAACTTGTTTGGCAAGTTTGATCCTGATTGAACATTGAATGGCTGAGTTACTAACAACTTCCTGTTTACAACTCCTCTAAGAGGAGTTTGTTAAAATACAAAAAAGTCAGAGTTTTTTGCAAAATATGGAAACACGGTCCATATTATAGTGGTACCCCGAGATACGAATGCTTCGAGTTACGAAATGTTCAAGATACGAAAAGTCTCGCAGGAAATTTTTTGTTACAAGATACAAAAAAAAAAAAATTCGAGATACGAACAACTACAAGCAGCTCTGCTCTATTATCCACTTGTTAAGTCTGATGTTGTGCTGCGCTTCTGGGTCCTGGTGTTCCATTCTCCCAATTGCAGAAAGTGCTACAAAGGGCTGATACGCTTTTAAATACTTGAAATCAGTTTTAAATCGAGCGAAACTTTATGTATAGATTACTAATAATGTACTATAACAAATGTTAGAGTCAAGGCGTCGTAAAAGAAATAACGTTTATAACGTGGAAAGTGCTGTTCTGAAGCGCAACCTAGAGAAACCCAGTGACGCGTTCTCAGAAGCGTCTCTCCATCTGTCTGCGCTTGTGCTTGAAACCGTGTTGGTGTCAGTAATTCATGAAATATCTCTTTCATACGTGGTGCCGTGATGTTTTCTGCATCCGTTCCACCTCCTCCGACACTCAAGGTAAGGTTTCACATTTGTGTACATATTACGTATTTGCGTGTGTTTTATTCTGTTTTATTATCATTTATTACATTAACAATGTGTAGATTTAAGGATTGAAGAAACTTTACTTGATTTTTCACTGGTTTTCCATTTTTTTATCTACTTATTCTGTTGTTTCTGAGAGCCGTTGCACAGATTAGGCGTTTTACATGTAAAACTTGCTTCGAGATACGAAATGCTTGAGACCCGAAGGTCACCCTGGAACCAATTAACTTTGTATCTCGGGGTACCACTGTACTCTGACCAAATACAATAGTATTCTACTTATGCCCCTACCCCCATGGTATTGTGGAAGGTATGCCAGACATATACATATGGTTTTAATCCCATGCTTCCCTCTCTCTCTCTATCCAACTCTCTTCATATCTACCTACTGTCTTATCCATTCATAATAAAGGCTAAAAATAGTATAGGATCAGCACGAACTGAGACCTGGAGTACATGGAGCCTTACGATGAGTACATGATGAGAGTGGAGACAACATGACACCAGAGAGACAAGAAACAGATTCCTACCACCCACACCCGCATCCATTCATCAAAATTCTCTGAGCATCGGGTCCTGCAGAGTTTAGATCTCTAAACACACTTCTCCTTAACAATCAACCCAGAGCAGAGTGTGGTTTATGGGTTAAGTGTATATATTTATAATGAATAACGAGTTTTGTCTAGAATGTGTGCTCACAGAGACTGTTTTGTGCTTGAGAACCACCGACAGTTTCTGTAACCTCAGCAACATGACGAAAGAAGACAAGCTCAGAGAGAGTTAAAATGTGTCAGAGCCCTTTTCGTGACACACTGATCCCAGTTTTCCACGTTTGCTAGTCACAGGTGCTACATACAGGTAGAAAATGGTAAACAGGCACTTTGTGGAATGGAGTAATCAATTCACGTTGACTCTTTATAGTGTAACACCGAAATACAACGTCAGTTGATGTGATATAATTGAGATATGTTCTCCTCTGCCCTCCCTTCACGCTTGAAAAATATTTGAGGCAGCTGTTACCTCCAGACCTTTGATTCCACATGAGTTCTGCAGCTGTCATGGTACATGCAATGATATAACAGGACGAACAGGCTCTTCATTGTTTCATCGTATGCGGCTCTACTCTCTAATGAACTGCATTTAAGGATCTTTGGTAAGACACCACTCACGGAAGGTTCCCTCCTGCTAAGGTTCAGCACAAGTACCTGTTCTTCCAGACGGCCAATGGGTTGCTCTATTTATTAATCCAGTCAAAGAATGCCACTTTTAAACAGCGGAGATCTCCCAGAGGTACCCTGGCCTTGCTTTTTTTCTGACATGTGATAAACACAAGATGGCCGCCACAACCCCAGTTGGTTTACATAAGGCTGTTAAAACATCCCTCCACCTCATGCCCTCTTGAACAGCAGCATGTAACCTTCCCTACTCGACTCCAAAAGCCAGAAACAGCCTACCCCCTCATTCGCCAACAGAGCGTACATGCGGCATATTTGTGCTGCATAAATCATCCTTTCATCACTCCATTTCTCCTGGCGGCCGTGCTTTTTTCCAGGTTTGTGGAAGTAGCATACCTTTAGTTTGTACTGTAGCAGCTCTGTCAAGCATTGACGGATCCAGTCCAGCTGGCGAGAGGCGTTCAGGCCTTGCAGACGCGCTCGCCTTCACCTCTGAAATGGTTTCTTTTTAATCCTGCCTTGAATCGGTGAAATTAAAACTGAATTAAGTGCAAGTAACAGTGAGTGAGGAGTAAAAAGCTTTGAAATTGAATCAATTAAAGGGGCCGTGGTTGAGGAAACTAAAAGCGCTTGGTCTGTGGTTTATATTGAACGCATCTTGGGAAATGCACAAGTTTTAAAGCAGAAGATAATAATGTAGCACCATCCATTCATAACATTGGCAAGCTCCATCTCCACACTGACTCCTTGTCTCATGCATGTTTAACAGAAATCTGCTATTAAAGATCCAACTTTTACATTCCTCACTATTTTTCCCCACTAGATTGAACTGAGGGAGAATATCTCCGGCACAGCCCTGTTCTGCTCTTGTCTTGTGATGGTTATTGAGCTTACGTCCTGCAGTAAAACATAAGCTTTATCGTACTCTTACTCATTTCCACTTGAAATACATTTAATGTATGCATTTGTGATTGAAATGGCAAGGAATGGAGCCATTCGATACGTTCTAACTGCGTTAAATTAATCAAAGAGATTCAACGAAAGGGATATTTTGAAGAAAGCCTTAAACTCGAAGGCTGTGGCATTTATAACACAGTAAAATCCTAAGAGTTAATCTAACTCTACTCAGAGTGTTTTTGGTCCCACTCTATATAGAGTTAAAGTTATTTAAATTATGAAGAAAAGTTATTTAAATTTGTTTATTTCGTCCATTTTTTCCAAATCTGTGAATGAAAGTTCCATCTTTTAGTGCTGTAACTTTTGTTTCTGTATTATGAGGCTTGCTCGTAAATGCTCATCATTACTAATGATCAAAAATACCTAAACAGTGTATTTTAACTCTGTTCTGAGTGCATTTGGTCCCTCTCTGAATAGTTATTTTTTATTTTGAATGTTCCTGTGACGATTAGGGAAAAATAAAAAAATAGATAATTAAATAACTCTTTCCTCAGAGTCTGTTTATCTCTATAAAGAGTGGAATCAAATACACTCTAGAGTTAATTTAACTGTGTATGATGTATTTAAAATGTATTTAAAAGATGCCGCTTAGACACAAACAACGGTTTGTGACCCTTTAAAATAAACATATGAATTACTTTTATTAAATAAGATGAGATAAATACTATTTGAATACTTTCAAACACCCTATTTCTAAGCAATGCCCACAGAGGTTTACTAAGTTGATGTGTTGTAAATAAACATTTGAGTTCCTTGTGTTTTATGGGTTAAGCATTTTAATTTGAATCTCACAGAGCCTTCACATTTGGAGTCATTATGTCAAGTTCAAAACCGACTAAGAATCTGCTTTGGGCGTTTGCCAGAGGCTCGTTCAATATTGCATGTCTGCAGGCAACAGTGAAGCATGGTGGAGGTTACACGAGTATTTTGGATCATATTACTGTAAAGGGAGTAAGAGATTTGGTCAGGATTAATGGTTTCCTCCCAAGTTGAGAAATATAGGCAGATACTTTTCCATGATGCAAAAGCATTTAAAGAGCAAGAGATACAGGGCGGCCTCCACATTATCGAGTGTGTCTGGGATTACACAAAGAAGATTTGGGTGGAACGATCTACCATCTGAGTTCTTTCAAAACTTCCATTTCTGAAAGCATTTCTTTGTTTACAGCCTTTTCCCAAATTAGCACAGTACTGTAAATAATACAAATATTAATTTAAAATGTAAACAAAGGGCATCATTCTTGTTTTCACTTCATTATTATTGTCCCTAACAAAGGGTTGATCCTTTTAGGGGGTCGGTGAAACCTACAGATTCCCGTCAACCGTGTTTATAATTAGCTTCACATAATAACAAACCTATGGCAGGCCGTTCTACGTCTTCATTACGATTGCATAGCAACATATCTGTGTTTGTGGCCTGCGATCTGCTCCTTTCAGATTCTCCTTTGAAGAGCCCACGTTTCCCCTACGATGTATATTGCCAGCTGGCTGTGTTTAGGTTCATGCTATAGCGTGTTTATACCCATGTACATCTTCTACAGACGGCCAGCCTTGCTCTGAATCAAGGGATTATAAGACAGACGCCTGCACTCTGACAGCTGGCCACTTGAGTTTTACAAATGACAGACAAACTCCATCAGTGGAAGCCTTCTGAAGTATTCAACCAGAAGAGGAGGGGGTACTGCATGAGGTGAGAGAGGAGGAAACAGTGAAAGATAAGACATTGCTAACTCATATAATGTACATAAACCTGGGTTTACAACTTGAAACATTATATCTTGAAACTTTGTGCCAGTAAAGCATCAGGAGCATCAGTTTTCAAGCTGGATATCCGTCGTGAAGCCCTGTGGAGAGAGCCTACAGCTCTGTTTCCAAGACCCATTGTGCATTTCAGTAAGCTAAGCTAAAACTGTGTTCCCTGGGAGAGCAGCGCTCACAAATGGAAATCTGCTGAGCCCCTGGCGCGATGACTAAATGAACAAGTTTTAACTGCTAATTAATTACAGGTCCAGGTCTCTCTCTCTCTCTCTCTCTCTCTCTCTCTCACTCACACAATTATCTCAGATGTAACAGCACAAGCATTTCCTCTAGTTTAGCAAACACATGGAAACAGATAGCGGGAACTGAAGAACAAGCACTCAAAACATCTCTCAAATACTATATTTGACTCTTTCTTTTAATAGATCCTTCTAAAAATACTCTGAATAATACACACATCAAGAGGGGGATCACAGCTGAGCATTTCACAGCACTCTGGCATTCTAAGTGTTTAGTCACAGAGAAATGGCTTGAAGCGGAGGCCGGTCTTGTTTTGTTGTGTTGTATTTTGTTTTGTTTCAGAAGTATCGAGCAAGATCATGGTATTTTGGATGGAGGAAGACTGAAATCTTAATGTTTGATGCAAAAAACAAAGCATAATGTTTCCACCACCATGTTTAACATTGGGTATATTGCAGAGGTGGGACCCAGGTCAAGTCCGAAGTCAAGGCAAGGCTAATTCAAGTCAAGTCAAAAGTCACAAAATTCTAAAGTCACTTCAAGTCATTAACAAAAAAAAAAATGAAACAAAAATGGGTAGCTTTCCTGTGGTTCGTCTGCCAACTGCATAAATGTTATGTAAATGTTTTAAATGCCAAAAAACCTAGGCATTAAGATATTTAAATGTTGCTGTAAAAGATTTAATTCAGTCATGTGCACTTCACTGAATTGGACAGTGGTGACTGCCAGCAACCAATAGATGAATTTAGATTTTTGTCTTTCCAAGTCAAAAGAGTCAAGTCGTGAGTCATTAGCGTTCAAGTTCAGGTCAAGTTGCAAGTCTTTTGTCATACTGTCAAGTCAAATCTCAAGTCACCAAATGAATGATTCGAGTCCAAGTCATATGACTTGAGTCTTCACCTCTGGTACATTCATCTTCCTTGAAAAACACTAAGTTAATGTTCAAAGGCAAATTAGAATGGGCAATTACAAGTACCCTCTTTAAAATAGAACTCAAGGTTCAGGATTCATGTGTTACCAATAGGGATGTAACGGTTCACGGGAATGTAGTATTGAACCGTTTTGGTGTGGCCTGTTCAGTTCGGTACACTTGTGTACTGTTTCGGTATTTTTTTTTAATTAAATAATATAAATGTATTATTACCGCGATATTAAGCGCAGCGGAACAATGTTCCTATGCGAGTTTCCGCACGGACGCTATTGAGTGAAGCACAGCTGCACGGGTAGCTGCGAGAAATGGCAACAGCGAAAAGGAAGCCAGAGCTTGAAGACCCTCTCACCTCACTACGGTCTCGTGTTTGAGAACACTTTGGCTTTTCTGTTAAAATACATAACGGGGATAGACGAGTGGATAAATGTAAAGTTGTATGGCGACATTGTTCCACGGAGATCGGGCAGGCAACACATCTAACATTTTCTACTGCTGGAGATATTGTCACTGCAACCAGATCTGTGCTCTCTTCAGAAAATGTGGATAGGTTCATCTTTTTAGCCAAAAACTTAAAACTTGAATAGTTAGTTTTGTTGATATATAAGATGAAGCTGTTGCTAGTGTTAAAAGTTTTCAGGTCCTAACTAGTTGCAGTATTTCACTTTTCATTGAAAAAATGTGTATTTCTTTATAAAGAGTGCAATTTATTTAAAATATCACCCACATGTGTCACTTTTATTTATTTTATGCAAGAATTCTATTGTGTATTGGCAGCTTTTCAAAATAAAGATTATGTAAGTTCTTATTGTTTTGTACAGTACCAAATGAACCGAACCAAACTCTCCAAGACACTGTACCGAACCGAATACGATTTTAGCGTACCGTTACACCCCTAGTTACCAATAGTTTTCTTGGTGACAGTGGTACAGTGGAATTCAGGACTGTCAAACCGGTGAAGCAGTTACAGTTAAACATTATGTAATTTTGTGCAGACCTAACTGAAGTACATTTTGAATGAGGGAATTGTTTACCACAGCAATGCCACAGAACCACAACACAACAGAAACTCAGACTCAGTCATTTTGCTGATCATTATTAAAACATGCAGCTTATCCAAACTGTGGAATAAAGCATTATTGTGTCATGAATGTCTTTCCTGCTGTTTAATACTTCTCTATAGTGCCTAATGTTTTCATGGAGAGATGAGACGTGCAGATCCATGAAAATGTGCAGTAATCATTCATAACAGTGTCCACAGATGGCATGACACTTCATAACTTACATAATATCAGTTTAAAACCTGTTTCCCAAGAGAATAGTAAATATGCAATGATCTGCATGACTCATGATGGTAGCTTAGTCCTCCTTTGTAAGCTGTACATAAAAAAGTTTGAGACAAATTCATTTATATAAGTCACTCTCCATTGGAGCCCAGAGGTGCTCAGCATCCCGAAATGAATCATTGCTTTAGTCTTTAACCAATAAGCAGCTTGAAGTAGAGATTATTTTATGGGTGTGGCTTTGTACAGCATTGCTGTTGGGAATATATGAAGGGGAAATCACGTTTAGCTGATTGTTATTCTAGGGCACATTAAGGGTATAATATGAAATCTACATTGAATAACTTCAAAAGTGAGGTTCAGTATTTTGTCTTTCTCAATTTGCTTAGAATCTCCCCAGCTGTTACCTTCGCATCAAATTCTCTGCTGATGGGCTTGGATTCCATTAATACTGTGTGTGATAAAGGTTTAATGTTTCAAATTGAATGCCCTCTTCAACTTGCACTTTTCTAATTCACCTTCATCCGTTTGTTTATTTTCACTTCTTAGTTACTCTTCTACTCTTTGAGTCTGAAGTTAAGTGAAAATCCACTCCGACCTCCCGAGTGCCATCTGCAAAATAGACTCCGAATTGGAGTGTTTTCCCCAAATATTCCAAACAAGCCTGCACAACATTGTTGAAAATGATTAACGAGAACATTTTGGTATTGAACGGATATTGAAAACCCAAAAGAACACTTTGAGGAATTGAACTGTTCAAGGATGTGAAAAAGGTCTCAGGGGAATGACTGAACACATGACTATTCTTCTCATGAGTATGTTATAAACACTTTAGATGGTTTCTCCCTGAGTTGGTCTTTAAATGACAATCAAAAACATTTTCTCATATCAGAGATGTTTTGCAACAGGGACGTCGTGTTTCTCTAGAGAGGCCGCATGAGCCCCTTCCACTTCACCGTGGAGCCTATTAGCCCCGACTGAATAAGCCCTCTGTCATTTAAGATTCATGGCCAGCAGCCTATCCTGAGGCAATGCTCAAGAGTCCAGCGTAACCTGCATTTCCAGTAGCTCTCACTCTTTTTTCTGTCTCTTCGGTCTCTGACTTCATTCATTCCTTCAGCGGACACCATTCCTTCATCTGATGCTTTCAGACTTGCCTGAGGCTTTTTAAATCAGTAGGATGATCATGATCCTCTCTCTTGTTAAAGAAATGTACTGAAGGGGGATAATGGTAGAAAAAAAACAACAATTTTCTGTTGTTTCTCTTACATTTACACTAATACTATAAATCTTATTTGGCAAACAATGCTTCCTATACAGAGTTTGGTGAAAAAATGAGGACATCCAATAGTTTCTAAAGACTGGGGTTTAAACTAAAGGACCGATGTGATCATTGAAAATGAACAAAGAAGCAGAGAAGAGATGCTAAATCCAAAAAACTATTTTTGCCCTGATTAGCTTTAACTTTTAACTTCCCTCACAAGGCACACACATTTCACAAGTCTCTGTTTGAGTAGATTTATCTCATTCTCATGTAAAAAAACAGTACAATTATTAAAAAAGAGAAACATAAAGATAAAACTGTTCACACTTTGATGTTCATTCAGTAAAAGCACTTTTAAATAGGTGTGTTTTTAACTTGGATTAAAATGTGACTAAAGTGTTAGCACCCTTGATCTCTTATTTGATATGAGATCCCTGGTTGGTTTGTATATGGTGAGTATAAAGGTAGGACGGTGGCACAGTGGCACAAACAAAACATGCATCAGGTTTATTGAATTAAAGAAATGACTCTTGTGTAAGTGAATAAGTGTGTTGCCCTGCGATGGACTGGTGACCGCTCCGTGCCTCCCGCCTGAAGTGTGCTGGAGATACGCGATGATTAATGGATGAATGAATGCTGAACAGCTCTGTTTTAAACGCTTTAAAAGTATTTTAGTGCTGAGTTATTTTGCGAGCAGCTCAATTCTGAAAGTCACTGGCAGCCAGTGTAGAGACTTGAGAACTGGTGAGATATGCTCTGACCTTCTAGCTCTGGTCAGGATTCGTGCAGCCTCATTCTGAACAAGCTGAAGCTGTCTAGTGATCTTTTTAGAAAAACCAGAGAGAATTCCAGTAATCCAGCCTGCTGGCGATGAAACCATGAAATAGTTTCTTGTCTAGAAATAAAGCATCTTGTTCTTGCAATGTTTTTAAGATGGTAATAAGCGGATTTAATTATTGCTATGAGATCGGAGTCCAGAGTCACCTTAAGATTCTTGACCATCAATGCTTAATCATATCCACAAAAGCTTATTTTATTATTAACAATAAAGGTAAAAACACTGTAAACACTGTGATGGACATTCGAATATTGTAGTCTGTGGGATAGACTCTCTTTTGGGAGCAGCCTTAGGGATTCAGGTTTTTCTGCAGCTTTCCTAATGTCAAAATTAAGGACTTTTTAAAGACGTCTTGAGACCTTTCAAAATATAATTTATCATAACATCAAAAACGGGCGGCATGGTGGCGCAGTGGGTAGCACTGTGGCCTTCCAGTTAGAAGGTTATTGGTTTGAGACTCACCGGTGACCTTCCAGGAATTAGTTTGCATGTTCTCCCCGTGCTTGTGTGATTTCCTCCGGGTACTCCGGTTTCCCCCACAATCCTAAAAACATGCGGTTAGATTAATTGAATAATCTAAATTCCCCTTAGGTGTGAATGTGTGAGTGAATGTTGCCCTGCGATGGGCTGGCGACCTGTCCAGGGTGTACCCCTGCCTCTCGCCCAATGTGTGCTGGAGATCCAGCAGACCCCCTTGACCCCGAAAGGGAAGAAGCGGGTATGAAAATGAATGAATGAATAACATCAAAAACACATTTACTGGCAAAAAAAATATTCACTTTTTTTAAATAAACCATATACTTCAAAAACATTGTTGGCAACTGGCCTTAGCCAAGTACTATATTCAGTTTTCCAAACCCTAACCTGTGCTTCCTCAGAGCAAAAACCTATTAGTGGTGACTTACAGTGCCAGTAACAGAAAGCTGATTGGCTGCTTGAAAGTGAATTATTCTAGTGGCACAAAAACTGCAACACCATGAACCAACAAAACAGCAACAAAAACAGAACTCAAGTCAGCTTTACATGGAAACGTCAATCCAGTGAAAAGATCTAGACCCACAATCTTAAGACTTTTTTAAAATTGGGTTTTCAAATATTTGTATGTTTAAGACGTTTTAAGACCCCCTGGAAACCCCAAAAGGAGAGGTTGTAACAAGGCCACCAATAGACTGGGAATTTTGCCAAAACAAACATTGCTGGTTTTGGGAGATATAGTGGAACAGATTTGTGTTAAATATTGCCATGACCTTGGAAGATGCATGAATCTGGCTCCTGAAGCTAAATTTCCAGCAGTGAAAAACTGACACGGCAGCTAAATGACCGCAGTGATATACACTTGGCTCAGGACGATGCAGCTGAAAGCGCACACTAACCATCCTTAAGCATTTATTTGGCTTACTCGTGTACGCGCCGTTGAGTTATGCGCCGCAGTCCTGTGTAAGTTAGCATTGGTGCTGTACTATGGGAAACCCAGAGCTTGACCAAATCATAACAGACTCCGCCACAAATTTACTGACTTGCTCCTAAAAGAGTCGAGGGACGGGGAGCATATTCCACCAGAGCCACACAAACCTGCTAAAAGCTCTCTCTGAGGACTCTCAGCATGTGAAGGTTGCTTTCATCAACTTTGAACTCAAATGGCTCAAGACAATTATTGTAAAGAGTGAAACTATCAAACGTTCAGAGCATAGATGTTCATGAGGACATGCGAGGAGCCATCACTCGATACATTTGTAAAGAGAATCCCTCATGAAAAGAAAGGACTAAATCATTGAGGATTAAAAGAGTCATGGGAATTTGGAAAACGTGTTTTTTTTTCTAATTGTCACAAAGGACTTAAACTAGATTAAATTCTAGAGGTCAATTTCAATCATTTCCTGGAAACCTAAAGGTTTCATGTTAGACGTGTTTCACTTTTATTCTCGTGGATATTGGTTTGGTCTCAAGGGTCCTGTAAATGCTGATGGGTGTGTCCACGCGACTCCTTTGGGAAATTAGCTGTTTTGAAACCGCAGTTTGGGCGCTAAAAGCTGATAAATTAAATTACTTCATTGACCCAAAAACAAATGAACAGGAACAATATGGTTTTATTGCAATACAATATTTTAACTCAACCTCGATTGTTTCTGAACCAAGACGAAAACATAGATATTGTGTTTGTCTGGGGTTTATCTGGTTGTATTTATCTGATTTGAGTGTGGGATATGTATTTCACAACTGGACCTTTGTATGGAGTATTTTATGGCACCACACTGGAGTTCACCGAGCTCCTGAGAGCGGCCCGTTCTTCATTCACACAAGCCTAGTGCTTGATTTATACCAGCGGCTATGAAAGTGATCTAAACATTTGAATGCAATCATTTAGATCAGTGAGTTTTTGGTTGACAAACTTTACCAAAGAATCCAAATCATGTTCCTTTTCATCACACGCACTATAAACGAGAGATAAGGTTAACACACGTCAAAATGTCTTTCATTATTAAAAATACATAAACACTGGTTTGTTGTGCTTGGTCCATACAATAAAATGCGCACATTTCCCCACAATACAACAGATATTGTTTATTCCATCCATGTTTCTATCATAAGCTCCCTCTGCTTTCTCTCTTGAACAGTTGCTGAGCTGTGCGAAAGCTAATAGGGTCCACTGGGAAGCCACAAATATTAATGAAGTGCACTTAAAAACCCATGAGCTTCCCAAGCTGACCCATTATCTATTCTATTCTAACGATATCATTTTTGCTCTAATTAAGAAATCCATTCCAACATCCTATCTCTCCCCCTGTGGGCTCAATAAACAAGACAGATACAAAAACAATACAGATATGTAAAAGATAAACTTCATCTTGCACAAAATCATTACTTTTGTTCTTTTAAAGTTCACACAGGGACAAGAAAGTGAAATAAGGAAAGTTTCTGAGCATCTGATCGTTAAATCGTATTAGATGAACATTACAGATAGATGTTTCATTGCTAGCAAGAAGGATCTAATAAGCGAAAGATGTGCGCACTTAAGAACACACCAGTGGAAAAGTGAAGTAGTGTGTTTCTGGAGAGATGAAGCAAGTTCATGCAGTCGATGATCAAACATGGGCTGCTGTAGAGCTCCGCTGAGCAGTAGAATATGCAAGTAGCATAGAGCTCGTTTCTCAGGCAGCAGCTTTGGGCTCTGAGTGATTGATGTCGAGGTCCACAGAGCAGATCAGCTCCCTCAGCCCTCACATTTACATAGTGAGTAACCAAGCACACAGCTCTAAATCTCAGATCTATTTTTAAAAACACACTCCAGTGCAGAGAACCTTTTTTATTTATCTTCATTCTTAGGCAGTCCACGTTTTTTCCAGCTGATGATCCTCCAGACTACTTTTCAAGAAATCAAATGAAAAGGTAAGAGTGAACTTAATGACTCTGGCTCAGTCGATTAAAATTTCCAAGCTTATTGGAGTGTTCCTATAATATTTTCTGTGGCTATAGACACTTAAGCAGGTTTTAGTGAAGGCATTGGCAGCTGAATGACTCTTTACTACAAGCAATAAATCTATTATCAGCATCTTGATATGAATCAACACATTTTCTCACCTGAGTTACTGAACCTTAGAGGAGGGGAGTGACCGAAGACATGCGAATAAAAATAACGTACAGTAAAAGAACAACAAATACACAAGAATAAATGTTATCTTTTTATTGTGCGTTTGGGAAAATTAATGTAGACCTTTTGGGTCAAAAGTGTGATTTTGACATGTTTTTCAGCTAATTAAATTTACTTGGAGCTACAAAATACAAGCTCTGAACAAATAAATTAACTTGTTTTATTTGTAACTTTCTTTTCTTGTAAGTAAATTTGTAATTGTACTGAAATTGTACTTCACCAAAACAACGTTTTCGTAATTAAATTCTTATACCTGATTAATGTGATTCATGCTTTTCTACGTCTGTTTCAATTTCCACTAAAGATTGGAGGCTCTCCGCTGTGTTCCACTAAACTTGTATTTTAACTTATGTATCCAATTTTATATCAATAAAAAACCCTTCTGTTTTATTAGAGAAAACTGAAACGCATGTATTAATATGTGTGTATGTAAAAGATTATATAGAATTATATTGTATGTAATTTCTTTCCTGCGTTTGGGCTAAATTGGTTTGACCTCTCTTCACAAATAAATAAATACTTTTTCTCCTAAAGTAACATTCTCGCAGGAACTCTTCACTTTCGACCGCATCCTGAACATTATTCCCTCCTCCATATATAGAAAGTTACTGATAACTGAAACCCACTGCGACCACGCCCCCTGACCAATCAAAACCCAGACATAAAGGAAAACAAACCCATCGATTGGTCCGAAACCCTGCTGGTTTCAAGGCGCCCCGCATCTAGAGGCAAAGATTTTGAACGAGGGGAGCGTGGAAACCGATTATTGCATGCGCTCCTCATTTGCGCCAGAAGCTCCCAGTCAGTGAGAAGCGCGTCCTCAGAGCGCACGCGAGCTCTCCGTTCCAGACTTTCTTTCTGCTAGAAGTTTTCCAGCAACCGTCATAAAGCTCCGAAATAGCCCTCTCTGGATGCAGTCAGAGAGAACACGGGAAACGAGTAATTCTTTCTGGAATTACGCTGAATTTTGGACTTTTCTGCTACACAAAGCCTCTGGTTTGTCTACGATGAAACTTTCAGAGCACGAGTGTCGTTACAGGATCTAATCGAGGAGTTTTAACTTTTTTTTTTTTTTCAAAAAGAACAGTTCTAACTTTTCGCGGAGGAGCATTATCTTCATCCATCTCTGACCAAAACCAGAAAATGGCTTTCCTCAAAACGCGCAGCTCTGGTGGGATTACGCGAAGTTTTCTGATGTTTGTCTTGACTGCGACTCTGCAAGCGGCCAGCGCTCAGTATCACGGGGAGAAGGGCATCTCCATTCCAGAGCACGGCTTCTGCCAGCCCATATCGATACCCCTGTGCACGGACATCGCCTACAACCAGACCATCATGCCCAATCTTTTGGGACACACCAACCAAGAGGACGCGGGTCTGGAGGTGCACCAGTTCTACCCCCTCGTGAAAGTGCAGTGCTCCATGGACCTGAAGTTCTTCCTGTGCTCCATGTACGCGCCGGTTTGCACGGTTCTGGAGCAAGCCATCCCGCCGTGTCGCTCTCTGTGCGAGCGCGCGAGGCAGGGCTGCGAGGCGCTCATGAACAAGTTCGGCTTCCAGTGGCCCGAGCGCCTGCGCTGCGAGAACTTCCCGGTGCACGGCGCGGGTGAGATCTGCGTGGGCCAGAACACCTCGGACGCGGGAGCTCCGACCTCAAACCCAACGCCCTACGTCCCGGAGCTGATCACGCTCCAGCCTAGCGTGGTCAGGCCCAGCCTGCAGTTCACGTGCCCGCTGCAACTCAAAGTGCCCACGTATCTCAAGTACCACTTCATGGGCGAGAAAGACTGCGGGGCGCCGTGCGAGCCCACCAGACCCAACGGGCTCATGTATTTCCGAGAGGAAGAGGTGAAATTCGGCCGCCTCTGGGTGGGCATCTGGTCCATCCTGTGCTGCGTGAGCACCCTGTTCACCGTGCTCACCTACCTGGTGGACATGCGGCGCTTTCGCTACCCGGAGCGGCCCATCATCTTCCTCTCCGGGTGCTACTTCATGGTGGCCGTGGCTTACGCGGCGGGCTTCTTCCTGGAGGACAAAGTGGTCTGTATCGACAAATTCAGTGACGATGGTTATAAAACCGTGGCCCAGGGCACCAAAAAGGAGGGCTGCACGATCCTCTTCATGATCCTATACTTCTTCGGAATGGCGAGTTCCATCTGGTGGGTCATCCTGTCCCTCACGTGGTTCCTCTCAGCGGGCATGAAGTGGGGTCACGAAGCAATCGAAGCCAACTCTCAGTACTTCCATCTTGCGGCGTGGGCCGTTCCGGCCGTGAAGACCATCACCATCCTCGCCATGGGCCAGGTAGACGGGGACCTTCTCACCGGGGTCTGCTACGTCGGCATCTACAGCGTGGACTCGCTGCGCGGCTTCGTCCTGGCGCCCCTCTTCGTCTACCTCTTCATAGGCACCTCGTTTCTCCTAGCGGGCTTCGTGTCCCTGTTCCGCATCCGGACCATTATGAAGCACGACGGCACCAAGACGGAGAAGCTGGAGAAGCTGATGGTGCGCATCGGGGTGTTCAGCGTGCTGTACACGGTGCCCGCCACCATCGTGATCGCCTGCTACTTCTACGAACAGGCTTTCCGCGAGCAGTGGGAGAGAACCTGGCACATGCAGACCTGCAAGCGGTTCGCCGTCCCGTGCCCGGTCAACAACTTCGCTCCCATGTCTCCAGACTTCACCGTGTTCATGATCAAGTACCTGATGACAATGATCGTGGGCATCACTTCGGGCTTTTGGATATGGTCTGGGAAGACCCTGCAGTCTTGGCGCAGGTTCTATAAAAGGCTCAGCAACAGCAACCAGGGCGAGACGACGGTATGAGCGAGGGGCTGAGTGCTGCGGTCTCCATGCGGACAGAGACTCGTCTTTTGAGCAGAAACAGTCCCGTGAGGGTTTTCTCATGCATCCCAATGTGGAAAGACTTTTCTGTGTCACGCGATGTCAGATGTGAGTGCGGGAGCATCTCAAATTTGGATCACAGTTTGCCTTACACACAAGAACACTCCCGTGTTTAACCGGGGACTTGTAGAGTTCCGCGGCGCTCCTGCGACAATCACGCATTCTTCCGTGGCGCACGGTTGGACTCTCGAGTGCGCGTTCGGATCGGGATTCTTGTGCGCAAGCTGCGAATGAACGCCAGCTCCCTTTAAACCATCTAATGTGTAAATAATCACATTTCTCAAAGAATATATGTATTTATGGAAGTAATCCTGCGGTTTTATACTTGATTTTTAAAATTTCGTAAAAGACCTTTGTATCTGTACAGTTTTCGATGAATAAATGATTAGATTTTTAACGCACCGACTGCCTTTTCTTCATATAAACAGTTTCAAACAGCTGCTGATCTTTTTTTTAATACGACGATCTTGTTTTAGACACAGAAACAAAGGCAAAATTGCCGGAATGTCGTGATTGTCTATTTTAAAAGACATATCTTTATTTTTCACTAAACAAAGAAACTCCAAAAATTGCAATTGTTTCTAAACAGCTCAAAAGCTCAAACGCAGCGCTTTCCTTTGAGGCTGTTGCGCCATCTGCAGGACATAAGCCTGACTGCAGCTGAGGTGAAACATCCATTATGGGTGGCGTAAATATTCGACCCCTGAACCTTCCTCTTGCGTTATGATCGGTTGTGTTAAATCACCTTTAAAACACACCAGAAACAATAAGCTATCATCCAATTTGTTTCTTATCTCCGGGTTTCCTAATCCAAGAAAGTGTTTGGGCCTTTTTGTCAGAGTACTTCTCAGTAAAATGATCTGGACATGCGCCTCTTGGTTCTGTATTTGTGCCGCTTTACTGAGAACCCTGTGATCACGAGAGGAGCTGACTTTGAGCTTGGTTACATTTTTTCTTTATTATGGTACTATTGGGGTGAAACAGATCTTAACACGAATAATTTCAAACAGATTTAAAAAAAAATAGAAGGTCTTGGCGAAGTCTAAAGTGATTTTATGCATTTAACAATTAAAACCTGTCAGTGTTGACACAAGATGAAGGATTAGGTGTATTCCAAGTTTAGATCAGCAGTAAACAATCTGTCTCTTTCTGTGTGGGGGAGTGTTTGCATTTTAATTGAATTGCTTTGCTGCTAATGCTCCCAAATATTGTAATTGTCTACATTTTCAAGAGCAGTATTGCTCTGTCTGATACAACACAATCTTGGATGGCTTTCTTTCATTGTTTTTTGAGGAACAAGTGCTCTGAATCAGTCCTAAATAGTTGTTAGAACATTTAATTGATGAACATTTCATGTTTAATGGTATCAAGGTCAGCAAGCCGGAGGGTTCAGTGTGGCACAATGGATTATAATGGAAAAAGGAAATTATATTCTCATGCTGCATTTCTTAATAAAGGTGTCTGCTAAGCAACATTGTACAAATGGTGTTTTATAACTAATTATTGTATAAGAATTACTCAAAGATTCTCTCTGAAAATTAAAATAAGATTCGATGTCACAAATGGACCAAAATTGCTCGGTTGCAGAGCATAACTAGATGTTTTGAGCATTTCTAAATCCTCAGTTTCCTGTCTGTAAAGCACTTTTGTAGAAGCTTAACTGCAGATGTAATTTTGAACTTAACATTCTTCAGTTTCACATGAAAACATGGATAAAAGGTTTGATACAAGACCTCGGTATAACTTCCAAGGAATATTTAGTGTGTTTCAGGGAACAACAAGCCTAAAATACAGACAAAAACAAATATTGTTAAAAGATGATACCACAAAAGAAATAAATAAACTTGTTTCTCCTCTTCAGTAGTAGTGATACTTTTATAAGCGCTCTTTCACGTATCCTCTTCTCCTCTTTACACACATTTTAGAAGCTCCTCAGAGGTCCTAAATGACAAAAAAAATCACACACGCCGTTTCATCACTGACTAGAAACATCTTTGTTGGGTGTAAACAAACACAAGCAACTGAAGCATCTTTACATTAAAAAAGGCTGATAAACCCATTTCAGAGAAATTAAAGATTAGGATCTGTGTGTATATGATACTACAGATGGTCAAATATTTATGAAATTAACATAGTGCCACTATTTACTGGGTCACAACACATAGGTCACCCTACACACCACTCACAGAAACAATGCAGACTCTGGCAAACCCAGGAGGAGTGTGTCTATGTTAGTCTAGCTTTAGCACACATTAATTATACATGGAGCAATTATACATAATTACACATCGCTTATCCCAGACCAATTCCACCTACAAACAAGCTTCCAAACCGGTTTATGGGTGGAGAGGAATATTTCAGAGATTTTGAGGATAGATAAAGAAAATGATGTTCTCTGAGCGCTTGAGTAATTGAAATTCTGTTGCAATGTTATCCAGAGGGTTTACTATTTCTGGGCGGATTTCGATGCAAGTTCGAAAACTGAAATTAAACACCTACAAATTTAAAGATAAAAGTTTTGATTTCAAGTGTTTTAATTTATTTGTCACTACTATCTGTGCAAACATTTCAAAACAGCAACATTTCTATATTGTTCCACATGTCTAAACACAGATCTTCTCTGAATAATCACAGACTCGATGATGCTGCGATCAGGACTCTGTGGGGTATGCATCACTTCCAGAGCTTCTTGTTCTTTACTCAGAAGACTTTTCTTAATGACTTTGGGACCAGCGGTTCGTCTCCTTGATGGTATTGCATGATGGATAAGTATCTGCTTGCATTTCTCAGCACTTGAAGCACCATTCAATCGGAATAAACCTCCAACTGTAGAAATTCATCCCCAGAGGTTCATGGAACTTGCCCCAGGCTTCACTGTTACTGCGGTACTCATTACTATAGCACTCCCCAACCTCTGCTACTGGCAAATATTTGACATTTTCCTGCATCACTCCAGAAGCTTGGTCTAATTCACACGTCAGAGGTATGGCTGCAACTCTTCCACGAAGACCACTTATGGCCAGACTTCTCCAGACTCCCCCAGTATATGGGTCTAACCAGGTCCCACTGGTTTCTGCCAGGTCTCAGCTGACTGACTTTCAGTTTTCAAAGGGTAATCTGACGTGTCTTTTATCTGCTGCTGGAGCGTTGCCTGTTTCTTTGTTCTTCTTCAAAATTTTGACTTGGTAGAAAAATTTCTTTTGCTTGTATTTTGTAAATCCATGAATAAAAATATTTTTCTGAAAAAAACATGTTAAATATTTAGAAAATACTATCAATAAACCCATTTCATTATTTAATTATTATTTAATTATGAGAGCAATTGTAGATAAAACTTTGGAAAATGTTTGTTTGTAACAAACATCTCTCATGTTGTATTTTTAATATAATGTGAGCTATTTAAAATAAACAGCACAGGAAAATTCGTCACAAAATAAAACCCTATCTTTCAGTCTCATGGTAAAACGGTCACATTGGTCCAGAGCATCCTGCTCAATGCTTTAGTTGCACCCTCTTCTCATTTTCACAGTGTTTTTGATTGATTTTCTACAGCAATGGAAGGAAAGGTTAGTGTCAGCAATGAGGAAGTGCTCTCCAGAGCTCCTGACGGGATGAGCCCATGCTTGGCTTATTCAAAAGAGCTGTACGGTGTCATCTTGCTTTTGTTTGTTTTTTTTGGGATGGGTTTAGCAAAGGTAGTCAGAGTTGCTGGCCAGGGCAGGAGGGGGTAATTGCCTGGTTGCAACCAAGGAAACAAGAAAACACTGTTTAGCAGAGGATCTGCAGAGAGCCTGGAAACATCACAGCTCAGCAAACATAGACATTCACAACACGGGACGAAATTACACCGGAGCATGTAAAAGCAGCGGGTGGCGATGCTGAAACAACATGAGGACGTTTTGAGCTCAGGTTAAAAGTTCTATGAAGAAAGAAGCGCTGGGCCTACAACAGTGAGTAGAACTATGCAGAAAATCACGGCATCATTTTAACGATGCCAATTCTGATAAAAGAGATAAAATGTGGTTTTGTTCAATGTAAAAAAAAAACCCTTCAGTTCAGTCACGACCTCAAAAATGAAAACTTAGAAATTCTGTTTATACCAGCTTTAGTTAAAATGTTCTGTACACTTTTTCTTTTGGTGATTCTGGAGGCCCTTTACCTGCTAAGAATAAAATAGCATCAAAGTGGTACCAATGGCAGCAGTGGTTGCCAGAACATTCATTTATTCATTTTCCAACCTGTTTATTCCCGTTTTATGGTCCCGGGGGTCTGGTGGTGCCTATCTCCAGTGCACATTGGGCAAGAGGCTAGGGTACACCCTGGATAGGTCGCCAGTCCTGTTCGAGGCTCACCGGTAACCTTCCTGGAAGGAGCTTGCATGTTCTCCCGGTACTTGCGTGGGTTTTCTCCGGGTACTCCGGTTTCCCCCCCACAATCCCAAAAACATGCGGTTAGGTTAATTAAATAATCTAAATTTCCCTTAGGTGTGAATGTGTGAGTGAATGTTGCCGCATGTTGAACAACCAATCCCATCTGGCCTGCAGTATACTTTTGGAGAGAGTTCACTGCAGCATTACAAGTGCAGCATTTTAATTAATTCTATATTTACGATCAATCAATGGGTGAGAAACTTCATTCTATATGAATGTATTGTTTAACCACATATCTCTATATAGCAGCAGTCTGTTAATATGACAGGTCTAACAGTTATAAAGTTGTGCAGGAGCAGGTTTCCCTGCCCATCATAAAGTGATGATGATGATGATGCTGATAGAATTGCAGTGGGCAAAACTGTGACAATATTGTCTCTTTTCTGCTGCTAAAAGCTCGTCTTTTTTTAAAGTGAAAACTTTCAGAGTAAAGTTTCAGCACAAAGCTAAAGCTTATTCATGGTTCTTTTGTGCCTTAAATCAGAGGCAGATTTTATGTGGAAAAGAAAACAGTAAATCAGCAGATTCTTTACAGGTTTAATTTCTGTTAATTTTGTTTAAAGCTAAAGTGTTCTGTTTTATTCCTTAGTTTGGTAGTTATGTATTTAAGTTAACTTCTAATATAAGAAATAATGGTATTATTTGGCTGCTTTTTCAAAATGTGTTTTATGGTTAATTAAAATAATAGCTTTCAGAACCGGGTTCTACTTCTTTTCTATAAAGAAAAAAAGATTAATAAATGAATCAATTAAAGTAATCAATATCTAATCAATATCCTTCTACTATGATGTGTCTGGTCAAACTGTGCACCATATGGTCTAAAAGCTGAAATTCGTTTCACACCCCTGCTCTAGAAGGAAACTTTATAAATATTTATTTCACTTCAAACATCTTACTTTTATCTTTTCAGAATCACACTGCACTCTCACTTACAACACTGCCCCACCAATCATATTCCTCCTCAATCCATTCAGCTTCCCTTTAGAATCCCTAACCCTTCTCATGGCTCACTCCTATGACCCCACGGCTCTGGGACTGTTACGCTGACAACAGTCTCCTGCTACGTTCAGTATTTTCCCACACCTTGGATTTTTCCAGTTATACCAGTATTTCTCACCTACCAACACCGTCCAGTGATCTCCACTCCTCCAGCTTCTAGAAAATCTATTCACCTGGGCCTTGCCTCCTCACCAGTGGCTGAACAGGATCTCCAGTGATCTACTTCCTGGTTACATTTGTCAACGTGCCCGTGCTATTCCTGAAAGTCAGACTTCTCTCCATCATTTCTCTCTCCTTGACAACTTGACAGTTGGGTAATATAGTTATAGAGTAGAGTTTAAAAGTATAAAAATACACTTTATGTGATGCAATAACTTTTCTCCAGGAGTCTCAACATCTCTACAATGAAAGATTTTGTCCTATCACTGCTGAGTCGTGGGTATGGCCAAAGGGTGCCAAATGCAGATGGCCATGAAGGAAGACTGGAGGTGTGTTTTGAACCTGAGGTATGTGCTTTTAAATTTACACAGTAAACGTTTAGTAATGGTGTAATGGGCCATAAAACAAGGCTGGCTCTGATTATGGAATGGATCAAACATTTTTTTAGATCAGCTACACAATTTTAATTTATTTTACTTCAGTACAATTTCATCATGTTTAGTGTGCACACAGACAATTCTCCCAAACACCCATAAACCAGGGGTTTTAAATTAAGTAGAGAGAAAACGGAGTACAGTGCATGAGTGCACTAAAAACCCACTGATTTGTTTGGTGGTAACTTGGCCAAATGTTCAGTGGAATAATACTTTGTTTCTCCCAGATTGTAAGATTAAATATTAAGGTAAAAAAGGAGCTGAATAATCTGTGGGAAGGGATCTGGTTTCATCAGTTGTGATCTGTTAGACCCCTAGTAAAACGGCAAAAGTGTTCTGTGGGATGCCTTTCCACAATTTATAACTAAAAGTGTTTCCTTTATTAGAAGATTTTTCTTTTTTCACCAGGACTACTTCAACTGGAAATCCCAGCATCCTCTCCTAAATCTTACCAGTAGTGGTCGTTTCTTTGGAGGGATGGAGTCAGTTCCTCCTAAGACTTTCAGCACAAGAAGAGGGCCTTTAATTCTGTATTCAGAGGATTTGGCCAGCACATACCAATCTGGCCTGGCTAATAGGAAGAGAAAGGCTCCGAGCTGCTCCAAACAGGATGCTGAGAAGCAGCTGAACATGCTACAAGACCTGACTGGAGCAATTCCAGCCTTTGGAAAAAAGAAGGTAAGGTTATTTCTCTGGGTTTATATATTTACATGTAAGTTTATATCAAACCAGCGATACTGATCAAAAATAACCAACAACAGTGATTGAGGAGATTGAAATAATTGATGCTTTTACCCCAAAGCAACTTGCATTTTAAAGAACAACTGTAATCACAAGCATTGTGTTTCTAGAACCACGTGCCATTGGGCCAAAAAGAAAGAACAAAAATAATATATTGAAATATACCGTATTTTTCGGCTCATAAGACGCACTTTTTCTTCCCCAAAACTGAGGGGAAAAAGTTGGTGCGTCTTATCGAGCGAATGCAGAGCGCCGCGAATTCCGGTAACGGCCGTATGAGAGGCGTAAGAGCTCCGGAGCTAGGTCGAAGCCGCGGCCATATTTGTACACCCAGCGCTGCGCGCTGACGTCATCGCCCATCTCTGCCATAGCGCGGTCGTAACGAAAACGGGGGGAAAATACTACATTTCCCACAATGCCTTGGCTACGGTAGCCGCAGCGGTGCTTCCGCATCCATACTCACGAGCGAAACTGCTTTTGACTCTCGCATTTGAGTGATCTCTCACGCTACAAACCCGATTTTTCATGCTAAAATACATTTTAAGATGTGAAATGGGCACAGCTAATAGTTTATTTGCGATCTGTTTCTTGAGCCTGATGATAAGATGATGATCGATCTGCATCGTCTACAGTCTGTGAGGGGTTTTTTTCCGCATGTGTTTTGACGTCAGGTGCACAGATGAGCGCGCGCGCTCTCTCTCTCTCTCTCTCTCTCTCTCGCTCTCTCTCTCTCTCTCTCTCTTGCTCGCGTGAGGAAAACAAAACGCTCTCAATGACTGAAACTCTTCTTTAATAAACTCAAACTCAAATCATCTCTCAACGGTACATCTCACACATGTACATACGAGATAACAAACGTAACGTGTTCTGCAATTGGGTAGTGTTCCTAACCAGGTAAGAGCGCATAAGGATCATATCTTAACACCATGCAACCGAATTGTCACTTAGATAAGCTATAAATAATGAGTTATTTAACTCATTTAACTAAGGAGTAGTTACATTTATTTTACATTGAAATAATTATTAATTTGAGAACGTTTGAGAACCACTGTATTATTACTAATGTGGGGGCAATCTTACTAGCTATTATTAGTAATGTAGTGACAATGTTACTGGCTATTATTAGTAATGTAGTGACAATGTTACTGGCTATTATTAGTAATGTAGTGACAATGTACTGGCTATTATTAGTAATGTAGTGACAATGTACTGGCTATTATTAGTAATGTAGTGACAATGTTACTGGCTATTATTAGTAATGTAGTGACAATGTTACTGGCAATTATTAGTAATGTGACAATGTTACTAGCTATTATTAGTAATGTAGTGACAATGTTACTGGCAATTATTAGTAATGTGACAATGTTACTAGCTATTATTAGTAATGTAGTGACAATGTTACTGGCTATTATTAGTAATTTAGTGACAATGTTACTGGCTATTATTAGTAATGTGGTGACAATGTTACTGGCTATTATTAGTAATGTAGTGACAATGTTACTGGCTATTATTAGTAATGTAGTGACAATGTTACTGGCTATTATTACTAATGTGGGGGCAATGTTACTAGCTATTATTAGTAATGTAGTGACAATGTTACTAGCTATTATTAGTAATGTAGTGACAATGTTACTGGCTATTATTAGTAATGTAGTGACAATGTTACTAGCTATTATTAGTAATGTAGTGACAATGTTACTTGTTATTATTAGTAATGTGGTGACAATGTTACTAGCTATTATTAGTAATGTAGTGACAATGTTACTGGCTATTATTAGTAATGTAGTGACAATGTTACTGGCTATTAGTAATGTAGTGACAATGTTACTGGCTATTATTAGTAATGTAGTGACAATGTTACTGGCTATTATTAGTAATGTAGTGATAATGTTGCTGGCTATTATTAGTAATGTAGTGACAATGTTACTGGCTATTATTAGTAATGTAGTGACAATGTTACTGGCTATTATTAGTAATGTAGTGACAATGTTACTGGCTATTATTAGTAATGTAGTGACAATGTTACCAGCTATTATTAGTAATGTAGTGACAATGTTACTAGCTATTATTAGTAATGTAGTGACAATGTTACTGGCTATTATTAGTAATGTAGTGACAATGTTACTGGCTATTATTAGTAATGTGGTGACAATGTTACTGGCTATTATTAGTAATGTAGTGACAATGTTACTGGCTATTACGGTATTACTAATGTGGGGGCAATGTTGCACTGGAACAGTGATGGTGATAACGAATGGTGGAATTTAGAGTAATGAGTGGGGGCAAAGAAAAACATTACAGCCTTTTTTTGTTAGTTTTACTGTCTGTTCATGTTACATGTTTGGCTGTTAACTTTTACACAGTTGATATAAAATATTTTACAAAAGTGTTTGGTTCAGAATCTTTTTTTTCTAGATCTTCCTCTTTTAAAATTGGGTGCGGCTTATGTGCCGGTGCGTCTTATGAGCCGAAAAATACGGTAATTAATTCTGAGATAAAAATTTGCCTTGATTTCATACTTGGGGTGGCAAAGGGTAGCACGTGGCCTTTTGGTAAGAAGCCGAATGCCGTTCTTGTGTGGGTTTCTGTTACGGGTGAGAGGTTAATGAACTCATACGCAGAGCCAGGAAATCCCGTAACATATTTAATAATAACCAAATCACAAAAAAACACTGGAACAAACATAAAAAGTTCCTCGAGGGGACAAAACCTGATTAACAAAGAGCAGGCTTCAATGGAGCACAGCTAATTAAACTAAAAAAAACAAACCTTTAAAAGAAACAAGAAAACTCGGCGAGTAAATTACCCTAAAAAGGTAAAATTGAAGCTCCTGCACAGGTTCAAACTTGCAGCACCACAGATCGTGCGCGCGTGTGGAAGATGAGATGAAAAGTATGATCCTGTGTCGAAACATTCAGGACACGGGATCTTTATGCAAGGGCATTGAACTCTTTAAAGAGCCACAAATCCCTGGACTCAAACATCATGAGAAGGTTTGGAATGTGTATGTATTTGTTACATTATGTTTACATAATTGTGGCAATTTAGCAAATTTGCTACTTCACACTTTCTGTTTGAAAATAAAATTTCACTGTATGTGATGTATTTTTGAAGCAATCCATTTCAAGAATGCAGTGATACCTCTTAAATGTTCATGAGGAGGCGCTCACTTGTCCAATGGGAAGACGTAGTGTTTCAAGTATTAATGACCAACCTGTCAAAACTGTTTCTCTTGAGAGAGCTTTGAGAACTATAGAATAGTGGACCTTTTTGTTTATCAAGCGACATGGTTCTATTTGACTTCAGTGCAGGTATGTCTGTGTATTATCAGCTATTAAATGTAAAATTTACTTCCGCTGTTCTAGCAACTACTAATGGTTAAAAAACCTTTGTTTAGATAAGCAGAACCCTGAGAACCTCAGCAGAACCCTGACAGCTGCTGCTTACTCACTATAGATTTCTACTGTTTGCGGTTTTTATGCCTGTGTCATGAAGGTAGATCTGTTCACTCGCGCCACTCTTTCTATCTAGCCACACCCTTATCCCCTGCAGAATTTGCCCATTTTGTTTGCATTTTTGAAAATGATCTCTGGCAGAAGAGACCCGGACTCATTGCCCTTGTGGAGTGAATGTGTGTTTCTCTGTGATGGACTGGTGTAAGGGGTGTCCCCCGAAGAGCGCTGAAGACCAGCAGACCCTGTGACTAATTTATTTATTTACTTTTTTACCGTGTCCTGTCCTGCTCAAAAGCCATCACATGGGAGAGTAAATGCTTTGCGGAGTTGGACAGTGTGGCTTTCTCCAGGCGAGTAAAACACCTGGTGTGGTGTTTTCTCCTCTGGACTAGAGCATTGAATGTATGTAAATATTTATTAGTTGTGTTTGCCACAAACCAGTTTACATTAGTTAAGTCAGGGTTATGTACTGATTGATACTGGTATTGGTATCGGGGCCAATACTGAGCTCATGGTGATGGCAGACATGTTCAAAAAATATCAAGGGGAGGTACAAAAAGCAGTACTTATAATACGAGTAATATGACAAATTATCTGAAACTAAAAAACAAAAATGGAGAATGTGCCGCTAGCAGTACCGTTACCTTACTGGAAGCAACAGGTAGAAATGGCAAAAGATAACTTGAGATCCGAACAAATAACCGAGGTGCTTACTCAATTCATTGTTTTTGACATAAAATATTGTCACCTTCATTTTGAAACCAAAGAACGAGATTCCAAGTCACGTCCTGTCACTGATGGGGTATTACTACAAACACATTATATCGCTGTCTTAAAATTAGTGCCATTACCTGGAAACCTGCCACATCATAAAAAATCTTAAACGTTGTCGGCAGCTAGCAGAAAAAAAGGTATCGGCGAATCCCTAATCTCTGTTTTTGAAACACTACATTTTTTGTTTTTAATGACACACTAGTCATTAAAGTTTAAATGATAAAAAAACAAATATAAAACTAATTTAACCATTTCAAGCAATTCCAAAAGAAAAAAACATAATGAAGTGGTTCCCAGTTCATTGGTTTACTTTTCACACAAATTTGTAATTTTAAAATGGAATACTTTTTAAAAATAAAAGCAATAAAGTAAGCTTTCTGCAGAAATCTGGAAACACTTGTGGAAATGTCACTCAAATTTACTGCTCAGGATATGAAGATTTAACAGACAAGTCTAAATATCATTAGATCCTGAAAGGGCAGCAGAACAGAACAGGCCTCTGATTAATATATCAGTTAACACACGTGTTCATGAGCAAGTACGGCCTGAAACGCTTCATTATCTGTCAAACCTCTTCAGCTAAGAGGCCCAGCTCCTCTACAAATGAGCCATTGTGCAGCTCTGCCTGAAGTTCCTGCTGAAGGCCACTGAGCCAGAGAGCTGGGATGTAAACCTGAGTGACAGGCCGGTTCCCAGTAAATCTTCTAGAAGTTTACTGCCCATAGAAGTTGAAACTCAGGTTCAGGTCAGGGTGACAGACTCCACGGCGGTGGGATTACTTTACCAGGCCTGATTAACGAACAACGTCTGCTGGCCAGAGAGGTAACCTCATCTTGAAGGGAAGAAGGTGAAATGGGGTGTGTTCATTTAACATTTTTCTCCATAATCTTTCACGGAGCACTTCCACTGCACCTGGGCCTGGAAGACAACCCTGCCCTCAGTGCACAAAGCACAGGCATATGGTCAATTCTCAAAGTGTCTTCAATTTCCACACATTCCTGCTCAATCAAACTAGCCATTTACCCACAATGTGCCTATTGACCCTCAGGAGATGAGAGCTGCAGACATTAATAAAAATGTCTTGAGGGATTTTACGTAAGCACAGTTTCTAATCCGTCACATTCCTGTCCAGCACAATCTAGTAATGCTTTTTGATCATCTTCTTCCAACATTTCCTTATACGTTCACCAACAGCCACACGTACCTCACAGTAATTGGCAGATAGTTGGAGGTTGTCTGTAACTGAAACGTCACCCTCTCGGGTCAAACGTGGAATGCTCCAGGTGATGAGAGCTGAATGCAGTAATCAGCGTGTTTATCTCATGAGGGTTTGGACAGGGATCTGGAGGTGGCTCAGGAGGAAGCTTGTAGAGTGTGGGTGGCCTGGGAAGGGGGAGTCTCCATCTGTCACATTCAGCTGCAGCTAAAAACAAAAACAGCACAGGTGCACTGCACAAACACTCAAATGACCAATGCTGTCATTTTGAGTAAATGGAATGGAATTCACACTGATACTGCTCGTAGTTACTCGATGTTGAGGAGGAGTCCTTGTTCTAATGAAATGGCACTGATTGACGAACACACATCCCATTCAAATATCTCCTGTTACCCCTTTGTTTGCCCCAAAGTGGTGAGTACATGCACCATCTCTAGGTTCTTGGTTTAATCACAATATTTCCCATAATAACGCATTTCATACCATTTAAAGATGAAATATAATGATTTTACCTTGTATTTTGTGCAGCTCCACTGGGTGGTGTATGCAGACCCAAATGGGCATGGTGGCTAAACAGAATAAAAGCTAGAAGGGGCTTTTATTTTGAAAAACAGTTACTTCCTGTTCTCAGGCCAACCCGGAAGTGGAAATGTGGAGGGCAAAAATGAGCATTAGCTGAGTGTTTGAGGAAAGTCAAGGGGGAGCAATTGTAGTGCCATGAGTACGTTATTAAGGACAGCATGTTGTATATGACTGTCAGTGCTTTTTGAATTTTTATCTTTAGTCATAATTTTCTTTCTGCCATTGTGCAGTATTTAATTTTATTTTTGTACAGTTCTTTTTTTTTAATATCTTCTCTGCTGCGCAATAAAATCATCTTGCACCGGAGTGCACTGTCGACTTTTGCCATCATTTGCTTGGGTTTTAACATCTTGGACCCTCTAAAATGTCCTAGAAGCAGGCAGCAAAAACAACCTCTCAACACCCACAAAATCAAAAGTTATTGAGAAATAAATGGATAGTATTCAAACTATCCTAAGACTACTGCACGCAGTACAACAAAGATTAAGTGCTACATATAAGGCCTTGGTTTCCTTTTGAATGAAGATGGGCTCAACTTCAAATTTTGCATGAAGCTGGTAGGGGAGGTCCAAACCCAGGTCCAAGAGCAAGAAAAAGATTAGCTTAGTGTGACCGGGTGCGTCACGGACTTTGTTATGAGTGACATTGGGACCAGCCAACCAGCGTTCATGTTCGCTGGTGTTGTTGTGATTGGAGGTGTGAGCAGCAGCATGAGCACGGCCGAGCGCGCTGCATGAGTGGCTGGGTTTGTTGGAGTGACAGGTGTGAGGTCCAATCCGCTTAACGCGTTCTGTATTTTAACCGCTACGGTTTCTCTGGAGCGACGTCATAGACAGTGCTATCCTCCCATTTCCGGATTGCGCGTAGTGTTGCTGACGGTTGTCCCTGATCGGCGTGTACAGCGTTTAGCTCGAGGGCTAGTTGTGTTGATCGCTCCGAGAGAGAGCCGGCTGCCTGTTATACAGGAAGTAGCGGTGGGACTGTGTTAGCTCGAGAGTGATTTACTTTAGTCGTGCTGCCCAGAGTGTTTCGTACATTGGAGTCATCTCCCAATCAGTGGGGAGCTAGTTGCGTGTGACGTAACTTCTAGGAGCAAGTAGCGTCCAGCTCGTTTGGGTCTTCTCTTCTCTTTTCTTCTCTTCCTCTTCTTTTATACCGTGCATCGTTCCCATTTGACTACCCTGCGGGTTCTCTTGAGAGTAGCGGTGTGTCTACGAATCCTGTCCATTTATCCTCCACCTTCCTGCAACATTTTGTCGCCGCTGTTTCCTCGTCCTTGGGCGTGGCAACCGGGAGAGGGACTTATTAGTTGGGCCTTTCCAGGTTGGATCGTACAGGGGGGTACTGGAGGCCTTACTGTTGGGTTCTGGTTAGAGCGGATATAATACCAACCCTGTCAGTGAACTGTGCCAGTCATTCCGCTTTGTTTTGTTCTTTCTGATCGAACATTCCACGTACATAGTCCTGTGTGCCAAATCAAGTGTTTTTAAGTATTTAACTGTTGTGCATAATCACTGCTATTTTTAGCGTAGTGTGGCTCTGGTCGAGGAGTGTTGTTATTTCTTCTGTCTCTCATATTTCTGTCTTTTTAGGAGCTGGGGACCCACGGGTGAAGGATCTTTTGTGGTGGTGGTGCTCTCGTGGATTGCTGTGATACACGGGTGGAGGTTTGGTGTGTGTGTGTGAGACCTGGAACTGCTGTGTGAGTGTGGATAAGTTCACAGTGATCACTCCTGCGGGTACCCCAGCTTTATATCGTAGTTTCTTCTAGTTGTTTTAATTAGACCATATGCAATTCCTCTTTTAGAACTGTTGTGATTCACTCCTCTCCAGATGCTCACCTGTTATGGATTTGTGGTCTGCTGATTGTCATTTTATTAAAATAAAGATTAATGATTGTTCATGCTGTCTGGGTCTCCTGCCTGCTCCCTTAGATTATAGAGTGTGAACCTGTGTGTGACCTTGAAAACCTGTTAGGAAGCACTGAGATCTTGTCCTGGGATTTCCCAGGTGGCGTTATCGGCAACTGCCATTCAAAAAGGAAGCTAAATTCTGAATCAGACTCGGGGCCCTCCTGGCCCCTCCCCCCACTCTGCCACATTCTTGGCGTTATCGGCAGGATCACTCTTGGGTGCAGTGCAGAGGCGCAGGCGTCATTGATATAATCATTATTGTTTTTTTGTTTTTTTTTTTTGGCTGGTGTGCTTTCCCCTGTTGTCTCTTCTGTCTGTTTTCCAGGGAACGGCAGTAAGCTCCCGCCTCCTGTGCGTCCAACTCTTTAATATTTGTGGTGAGTAAACAGATAGGCAAGATGGAGGATGAAATCCAGGAACTGAGAGATCTTATTGCGCAATTACGTGCAGAAAATGAAACATTGCGACGAGACTCTGAGCCAGCACAACCAAGTGTGTCTGGTGTTTCAATTCCCCCTAGTGTTGCTTCTCCGTTAATAACAGATCAATCCCGTGCTGATGCTGGGGCTTCGGCACCAGATCGATTTGTTTTTGTACCAAGAGATCGAAATTGTCCAAAGTTTAACGGTCGTACCGGTATTGCGTTTGCGGAGTGGGAAGAAGAGGTTTTGGCGTGTATGCGGTTGCGTCGTCTTTCTGTCCTTGATCAAGCATTTTTTGTATTTGATCATTTGGAGGGAGAGGCACAAGAGGAGATTCGCTATCGTTCAGTAGAGGAGAGAGAAGACCCAAAGGAGATATTTAAGGCGTTACGGGAATTATATGGTTGTTCCAGCCCATATGTTGCATTACAGGAGCGTTTCTTCTCAAGGAAACAACAAGAGGGTGAGACATTGTTAGAGTTTTCCTTGGCCTTGTTGAAGATCCTGGACGAAGTCAAACGTCACTCGCCTAACATGATGCCAAATGCTGATGTTCTGGTGCGAGACCAGTTCGTCGAATATGTTAATGATGGTGCTTTGAGGCGGGAGCTTAAACAAGTAATCCGCCGTCAACCCACCATCACATTATTAGAGGTACGCCGCGAAGCTATGCGCTGGGAACGAGAAGGGAGGTTAGGGGGTACGCGTGGTCGAAGTCAATCTGTCCCCGTGTCTTATGGCCTTCAGTATGGAGTGCAGGGGACTCAGCAGCACGTAGGCAAGGAGAATCCTCCCACCTCTGAATTGAGAGAGTTAAAGGATATGCTGATGAAGCAGCAACAGCAAATTGATCAATTAACGCGCAGGGTGGCTCAAGGTTTAAATTTTCAGCCAACTCCGCAGCCATTTAGACGAGAACAGGTTATTTGCCGGAGGTGCCAGGAGCCAGGTCACTTTGCCAGGGAGTGCAATGGTGCACGTCGACCCCCTCGTCAACCGTCTACTAATAGGCAGCCATCACCAATACGGGAGGGCTCGTCGGGGACCGAACAGCCGTTGGGAAACTAGCTCCCGCCGTACTACAGGGCCATAGTTCGGTTGGGGATAGAATAGGCTCAGGGGTTCCCAATAATATGAACTTAACACGTCTCATGTCAAATTGTCCGCAGCTTGTTGTGTCGATGGGTGGAGTCGAAGTTCCTTGTTTGGTGGACACAGGCTCGATGGTGTCCACCATCACGGAGGGTTACTTTCTGACACACTTTGGGGAACAGTGTCAAGTCCGGCCGTGCCATTGGCTGCAACTTCGGGCTGCTAACGGGCTTTCGATTCCATATGTCGGCTATATGGAGGTGGATGTACAACTCTGTGGGCAAGTCGTCCCAGAGTGTGGTGTCTTGGTGGTCAAGGACCCGCCGGGGGGCATGTGTGCTGAGGTACCAGGTGTTCTGGGAATGAACATCCTTAGCCGCTGCTACCAGGTGCTCCTTGGCCAGCATGGCACGAACCTGTTCGAGTTGCCTGCTGTGTCTAGAGCCCCTTCTTCTGTGTTTCAGGCGCTCCAGCACTGTCGCAAGATCGAAGCGCAGACAGCATCTGTTCTGGAGGGTCGTGCTAAAGTGCGTGGTTGTCAGGCCTATCGTATTCCAGCCGGCACTGTGAAAATGATTGCTGTCACATGTTCCGATGCGTTTGCATCTGGCGCAGCGTTATTTGAACCCCCGGTTGATGGTCTCCCGGCGGGTCTATTGGCCTCACCTGCACTCGTCCAGGTGGTTCGGGGAACAGCTTACGTCCCGCTGGTAAATGTCAATCTGCAAGACATCCGGTTGTATGCCCGTACGGTGGTTGGCACGCTCAGTCACGTGTATGTGGTCAGCCTACCCCCAGGGGTCACAGAGATCCCGGTAGCCTCGGCTAGGGTAGGGACCCTTACTGCGCACGCAGCTCAGTCCGTAACTGATCAAATTGGATGTTTGGATCTATCTGCGTTGCCCACGGAAGACCAACGTCGAGTTAGGGCCTTGCTGACAAATTACGCAGCGGTATTTTCGGCGACTGAGGGAGATTTGGGTTGCACTAACCTCATTTCTCATGAAATACCTCTGTTAGATGAGGTCCCGGTGCGGCAACGGTACCGGCGGATACCGCCGTCTGAGTATGAGGTCGTCAAGTCCCATATTAATCAGCTTTTGGAGGGCCAGATAATTAGAGAAAGTTGCAGCCCGTACGCGTCGCCAATCGTGTTGGTTAAGAAAAAGGATGGCAGTCTACGGATGTGCGTCGACTACCGGCAGTTAAATGCAAAAACTCGTAAGGACGCTTTCCCCTTACCCCGCATCGAGGAAACTTTGGACTCGTTGGCGGGGGCCCAGTGGTTCTCTACCCTGGACCTTGCCAGCGGTTACAACCAGGTAGCGGTATGCGAGCGTGATCGACCCAAAACGGCTTTCTGTACTCCATTCGGGCTATTTGAGTGGAACCGTATGCCGTTTGGTTTGTGCAATGCCCCTAGCACCTTCCAGAGATTAATGGAACGGTTGTTCGGAGACCAACAGTGCCAGTCCCTATTGTTATATCTAGATGATATTGTTGTGTTCTCCTCTTCAGTTGAACAGCATCTAGCACGATTGGAGGTTGTACTACATCGTCTTTACAAAGAGGGCTTAAAGGTCAAGCTGTCCAAATGCGCCTTTTTCAGACAGGAAGTGCAATACCTGGGTCATGTTATTTCGGTAGATGGCGTCTCAACCGATCCCGGGAAAATCGAGGCAGTCTCGAAGTGGCCTCAGCCATCAAGTGTGACTGGGTTGCGGTCGTTCTTGGGGTTCGCCAGCTACTATAGGCGGTTTGTGCAAGGTTTCGCCCGTGTAGCTGCCCCTCTCCATCGTTTGGTGGCAGAGCTGACGAACACAAGGCGACCAAAACCCAGGCCTGACCTCTTTAAGGAGGCCTGGTCCGCTGAGTGCCAGAGTAGCTTTGAGGAGTTGAAACTTAGACTCACTACTGCCCCCGTACTAGCTTACGCCGACTTTGCACTCCCGTTTATTTTAGAGGTAGATGCCAGTCACGGAGGGTTGGGGGCAGTCCTCTCCCAGGAACATCAGGGTAAGGTGTGTCCCATAGCATATGGTAGCCGAGGGTTGAGGCCCACTGAGCGCAACACTTCCAACTATAGCTCCATGAAAATGGAGTTTTTGGCGCTCAAGTGGGCCATGACCGAGAAGTTTCGGGAATACCTGCTGGGGCACAAGTGTATAGTCTACACGGACAACAACCCTCTGAGCTACCTGCACTCTGCGAAGCTGGGGGCTATGGAACAGCGCTGGGCAGCACAGTTGGCCTCATTCAATTTTGAAATTCGGTATCGTTCTGGTAAGAGCAATCGGAATGCGGATGCATTGTCACGCCAGCATAACCCTGATTTTCATGCCCAAGATTGGTGTCCAGGAGTTGCCCTTCCTGAGTTGCTGCGTCACTGTCAACCTGACGTGGCAGCAGCCGTACAACAAGTGGAGGTATTCCCCAGTCTCTTTTGCAGGGACATCAGTGCCCTTCAGCAGGCAGACCCAGTGATTGGGGAACTGCTCCCTTACTGGAGACGGAAGTCACCGCCGACCGCTGCCGAGCGGAAGGAACTCTCCAGGCTTGGGTTGATTCTGTGCAGACAGTGGGACCGTTTGATCGAGGATGAGGGGTTTCTTTACCGTCGCGTGTTTCGGCCTGATGGGGGAGAAGAGGTGTTCCAAGTAGTATTACCAGCTGCTATGAAGGAGGAAGTCCTGACGCAGCTCCACCAGCAGCATGGGCATCAGGGATTGGAGAGAACTACTCAGCTAGTTTGGCAACGGTGCTACTGGCCCGGCATGTTTGCGGATGTCATCCGCTGGTGTCAAGAGTGCGAGCGGTGCCAGTGCGCTAAGGGTCGACCAGCCCCAGAGGGGTTGATGGGTCATCTGCTAGCGGGCCAACCCAACGAGATCCTGGCAGTGGATTTTACTCTGCTAGAGCCTTCTAGTTCGGGGTTTGAAAATGTCCTTGTCATGACGGACATTTTCTCCAAGTTCACACTGGCAGTACCCACCAGGGATCAGAGAGCTGAGACTGTAGCACAGGTCCTGGTTAACGAGTGGTTCTGTAAGTTTGGGGTGCCTGCTCGGATCCACTCTGACCAGGGCCGAAATTTTGAGTCTCTTTTGGTCCGGCAAGTGTGTGAGCTGTATGGGGTGCAGAAGTCCCGAACAACCCCCTATCACCCAGCAGGTAATGGTCAATGTGAGCGGTTTAACCGCACGCTCCATGACCTGTTGAGGACTCTACCGGTGGGAAAGAAAGGAGAGTGGCCTGCCTGCTTGCCGCAGGCGTTATATGCATACAACACTACTCCCCATCAGACCACGGGAGAATCTCCCTTTTTCCTAATGTTTGGCCAGGAGCCTCGGCTCCCCGTCGATTTTATGTTGGGGAGAGTGAGGGAACCACAGGCTGGTGGTGTGCACCAATGGATCATAGTGCACCAGGAGCGGTTGCAGTTGGCCTTTGCTGGTGCTCGCGAACGCATGGGAGAGGCGGCTGGCCGGCGGAAGGTCCGCCATGATCAAAAGGTGAAGGATTCACCCTTGAGAGAGGGTCAGTTGGTGTACCTCCGTGAGCTCGGCGTGAGGGGACGGCATAAGATCCATGACCGGTGGAGTTCGGTGGTGTATCGGATCCTCAGGGCTCCCACCGAGGGGGGTGTCGTATACACCATTAGCCCCGTCGGGGATGAGCAGAAAGCTACACGGGTGCACCGATCCCTGTTAAAGGCACGGGTTGAGAAAGATGATCCTCCGGCGCCCCCTGTCCCAGTGGTGGAGCCTGTGCGCGTTCGGGAAGAGGTACCCATAGACGGTGACTTGTATGTTCTTGTTCCAGAGACCCACCCAGCAAGTGAACCGCTGGCACCTCAGCCCGAGGCCCAACTGACCCCATCTGGCCCACCGCAGGGCGTGGCCGGGCCAGACCTACACCCGGGAGTGCAAAACGGTGTTCCAGACAGTACTTTGGCTGGAGAGAGGGTACTTAGAAGAACCGGCAGACGCACGGCTGGACAGCATTCGAACCCACATCGCCTCCCTCAATCGGTGCATACTGGTGCCATGGCCAATGTGGAAGCCCATGTGGCCACTGCTTGGTTCCGACCATGGGACTAGGGTTTTGGTTCCTTTTGCTGCACCTTTACCGTCGGGGCGACGGTTCAGACCCTGGGGGTGGAATGTGACCGGGTGCGTCACGGACTTTGTTATGAGTGACATTGGGACCAGCCAACCAGCGTTCATGTTCGCTGGTGTTGTTGTGATTGGAGGTGTGAGCAGCAGCATGAGCACGGCCGAGCGCGCTGCATGAGTGGCTGGGTTTGTTGGAGTGACAGGTGTGAGGTCCAATCCGCTTAACGCGTTCTGTATTTTAACCGCTACGGTTTCTCTGGAGCGACGTCATAGACAGTGCTATCCTCCCATTTCCGGATTGCGCGTAGTGTTGCTGACGGTTGTCCCTGATCGGCGTGTACAGCGTTTAGCTCGAGGGCTAGTTGTGTTGATCGCTCCGAGAGAGAGCCGGCTGCCTGTTATACAGGAAGTAGCGGTGGGACTGTGTTAGCTCGAGAGTGATTTACTTTAGTCGTGCTGCCCAGAGTGTTTCGTACATTGGAGTCATCTCCCAATCAGTGGGGAGCTAGTTGCGTGTGACGTAACTTCTAGGAGCAAGTAGCGTCCAGCTCGTTTGGGTCTTCTCTTTTCTTCGCTTCTCTTCCTCTTCTTTTATACCGTGCATCGTTCCCATTTGACTACCCTGCGGGTTCTCTTGAGAGTAGCGGTGTGTCTACGAATCCTGTCCATTTATCCTCCACCTTCCTGCAACATTTTGTCGCCGCTGTTTCCTCGTCCTTGGGCGTGGCAACCGGGAGAGGGACTTATTAGTTGGGCCTTTCCAGGTTGGATCGTACAGGGGAGTACTGGAGGCCTTACTGTTGGGTTCTGGTTAGAGCGGATATAATACCAACCCTGTCAGTGAACTGTGCCAGTCATTCCGCTCAAATTCCTTTTTGTTTTGTTCTTTCTGATCGAACATTCCACGTACATAGTCCTGTGTGCCAAATCAAGTGTTTTTAAGTATTTAACTGTTGTGCATAATCACTGCTATTTTTAGCGTAGTGTGGCTCTGGTCGAGGAGTGTTGTTATTTCTTCTGTCTCTCATATTTCTCCGTCTTTTTAGGAGCTGGGGACCCACGGGTGAAGGATCTTTTGTGGTGGTGGTGCTCTCGTGGATTGCTGTGATACACGGGTGGAGGTTTGGTGTGTGTGTGTGAGACCTGGAACTGCTGTGTGAGTGTGGATAAGTTCACAGTGATCACTCCTGCGGGTACCCCAGCTTTATATCGTAGTTTCTTCTAGTTGTTTTAATTAGACCATATGCAATTCCTCTTGTAGAACTGTTTTAGAACTGTTGTGATTCACTCCTCTCCAGATGCTCACCTGTTATGGATTTGTGGTCTGCTGATTGTCATTTTATTAAAATAAAGATTAATGATTGTTCATGCTGTCTGCGTCTCCTGCCTGCTCCCTTAGATTATAGAGTGTGAACCTGTGTGTGACCTTGAAAACCTGTTAGGAAGCACTGAGATCTTGTCCTGGGATTTCCCAGGTGGCGTTATCGGCAACTGCCATTCAAAAAGGAAGCTAAATTCTGAATCAGACTCGGGGCCCTCCTGGCCCCTCCCCCCACTCTGCCACATTAGCATTATGTGCTAATGTTAATTCACCGATGTTCCACCAACAGAGGGACAAGTCTCTAGTGTACACTGTATACATTCTCTGCTGTCTCTCAGTTAGAAGGTTGTCATTTCAAGGTCAGTCAGAGACGTTGATGGGATGAGTTCTGCATTTCCAGCACTGGGATCTTTAAGCATTGTGAGCTGGGGATTGGCTCCAGTAAAACCCCTTGACATTATGTTAATGTAAAGATCTCATCCAGTCTAAAATGTATTCTAATTATTGTTTAATTGTCTGTTGTAATGGTACATTATAGGTGTGGTCTACTTCTAAAGGAGATGGCTTTAGTAAACTTCCAGACCCCACCCCCTTCATTTTATAATTTGTTAAAAAAGCTATATAAAACATCTCTGAGTAGTTTTGGAACAGTTCAAAATGTTAAACCATGAGGACACACCTACCTCGCTTTGTATACACCCCAGATGGCTTGGTAACCCTCTTTCTATGAAGTTGAGAAGCTAGACCCATGCTTCTCATGGCATTCTGTTGAGTCTTACATCACACGGCCTCCATGTCATGGCAAAAGGATTCTGATTTCTTATTCAGAGAATGCGGGTTATGCAAGGTTCTGTCTCTGGCTTGAGGTGTCTAAGATACTGTTGTGGACAGGGAGGTTGTTTTTTGAAACACCAGAATAAAAGTTTTTCTGATCATTTGAGGACAGGGTATGTGTAGACCGTACGAGGCCTGAAGGTGCTACATCTATGGAATATGTGATCCAGCTACTCTGTGTATCGTTCATTCATTCATCTTCCTACCCGCTTTATCCCTTTTGGGATCATGGGGGTCTGCTGGTGTCTATCTCCAGGTCACTTCGGGCAAGGGGCGGGGGGATACCCTGAACAGGTTGCCAGTCCACTGCAGGGCAACACACATATTCACACCTAGGGGGAATTTAGATTATTCAATTAACCTGAAACATGTTTTTGTGATTGTGGGGGAAACCCACAATCAAGCCTCAAACCGTCAACTTTGTAACTGAAAGGCCACAATTCAGTCATTGTAAAATCCTCACCAACTACTTACCAAGAGAGAACGGAAAAGACAACAATGATCGACTGCAAGTGTGGCTGGTTGGTCAAAAATTCTCCAAAAAGGGGATCCACATCTTCCGGCTCATCCCTGTCAGGAGCAATGACTAAAGAAGCTTGGTAAAATGTTGGGATCTCAAAGAGACACATGACAAAGAAGGGCACACCCCACAAGAACACCGTGGCACTGTATGCTGAGTGTGTGATGATCTCCCCACCTGGATCACTAGGCAGCAGAACTAAACCCATTGATCCCAGATGGGATTGCGCACGCTACGATGCAGCATAGAGTGACAGAAGTATTGTGAAATACTGTATTCTTACTCTCTAAACCATGGTGACTAAAATTGAAACAAATAAAGGCTTTAAAATACTTTCTTCATTAATATACGTAACATACAAGTTTTGCTTTCCTTTAATATTTGATGTTTTAGGCACAGACCTGTACATTCAGCATGTGTTTAATTTTAAAAGATATGTCATTTTTATGCTATTGTTTTGACACATCTGGCACATAGAACATCTATAGATGATGACATCCAAGAATTTCTAATCATGAAAACAAATAAAAGGCAGTTCATATATGAACAGAGGGATTGTCTGTACTCTTTTGGGGTTATCGGCGCCATATTTTACAAATGTAAAATGCTCAACCAAGGCAATCAAAACATCTCTGCTCTCTAATGCACTTTTCAACCTCCTGCAAAACACTGAGCCTAAGGGAGTATTATCATCAGTTCTTTATTCACATCTTCTTTCACAACCCAGATGAGAAATCAATCATCCCAAAAAGACAAACCCACCAGAAAAAGTGAATATCATGTTTGAGTGGTTTTAAAAGAGATGGCTAGAGATACGGTGGAACAAGTCCATGTTTGCAGAGGCCTGAAGATCTGAAAATCAAACGCACTGTGGCTCTACACAAACATTCTTTCTTTTAGACAAAGGTTGGATTTCACGCAGAGTCGAAGCATCCCCTGCTGCCAGACATGAAATATGAAGCACAGGGCATCCATATTAACCAAAGACATGGGCACAAGAGCTGCAATTCAAGTCAGATGAAAGGTGAGGACCCCAAAATATCCTCCACACATTTCTAAATTTATTACAAGTAATGCTTGAGACATGTTCAAATCATCATGAGAATCAATGTACAATTGAGATTGTCATAGACACATGTTTGAATTTAAAGATCAGAAAGAAATGTTTATCATATCTTGTGGATATCTCATTGAATGATGAATCTTGTGCTTCAGGAGAGAAATCTGGACAGGTCAGATATCATCCGGGGTCCCTGTGCTCCCCTCAGCTTAACAGGGGTGCTCTGTCCCCTCTGCCACCCATATCAGCACAGAAGAAAACTCAAGTTAAAAAAGGTAGAGTTCCTCCAATCTAACACAAACAACAGTGCCAGAATTCACACAGAATTTCTTTACCTTTAACCACCACACAAAATGAAGGTTATGTACGCAGTCGTCTCTCTCTTGTTTATATCTACAGTACTGTAAAAATATGTTTTTTGGGCAGGTGTGAAAAATGCTGTAAATAAAGAATACTTTCAGGAATATAATAATGGCATATTTTTAGTACATTTACAAAATGCAAGTCGATAGTGCTCAATCAAATTCAAATTTGCCGTTTCTACCTACAAACCAGCATCGATTCTTGCACAAACTGAGGGGTTTGGTTGGATTCTATTCATGTTTGTGAACCACCAATAATGCCAAACAGCTGCTAATTGAAACAGAAACGGCGTAGGTTTAAACCTGGGTGAGCAACAGGCAAAATCACGATCAAGGTGAGGTTGAAAAAAACACAGCAACAGAACAAAAGGTAGTTATACTGCGTTAACCAGGTCTCTCCCAAACAAATAATTTTAAGCAGACTGGGTTCTCAGTCGTGCTCTTTTGAAACAGCAAACACTGAGGATAGTAGGCGTTTGCACAGCAATAAATGTAATTTGTTGATGCTTTTCAAGTGGATAATTGTTACTGCTACGTTTGCTCAGCCCAGTTACTCTTTGGACAAATTGAATGATTCTGGAGAATCTGACATTCTGAAAACTCTATTTTCAGGACAAGCTGTTTCGTATAAACTGTTGGATAGAGTGAAGGAGAGTGTTATCAGTGGCTATGACCAGTATTGTTCCCAGGAGCTAGTTTTCAGCATCCATTTAATGAAAAACACCTTTTTAGAGATTTTTAATGAAAAATAGAAACATCAGAATGCAATCGTGTTTGTGTGCCGTGTACAGGGTTTCTGTAGCTGTGAAGCTACAGGTGGAACAGGTTCACACAAATTTCACTGTTAAATGTAAAATGCTCTTTTGTACATGACATGAACAGCAAAAACGTTTGAAAAAATATCTTAAATTACTGAACTCCATCCTCTCCATTCCAGATGACCTACATGCTTTTGAAATGAAAAGTGAAAAGGAACCCAATTCCTACAGCACAACAAACGATCAAGACAAAATGGCCTGTAATAAAAAAGAAGAGAAAGAACCACCAAAAGATAGAAAAATACTCAAGATATCGCTCGACACACGTCAGCCTCGAATGAGTCCACTTCCTGAAACAGAAGTTCAGAGAGGACCAGCACTTCCGTGTGAAGATCATGTGGAGACAGCAGAGAGCACAACACCCGTATGAAAATTTTTTCCTTCAAAGTATCAGATATTTCTGCAATTGCTGATATAATACGCTGCTTTGTATCACTTTTGAGGTTTTAATTCTTGTACTAGATTTATTTACTTTATACAGTTCTCGGATGTTACATTTTTTGTGCATAAAATATAATAATAGAAAAAAAACTACAGCGTTTAAGTTACACACAGTAAGTTTTCTGTTCATCTAGTGCTCAGCACTCAAACATGCTTTTAACAAAATCCATTTACCATTTGCCGCTGGTGGGCAGCATGGTGGCCAGTGGGGCACGGCGGCTTTAATAAAGGCAGTTGTTTTTTTATAATAATTTTGACCCTTGAAAAAAAAATTATATATATGATATCTATATATATATCATATATATAACCCCTGTGCATGTGAAGTGTCCAAATGACCAAAACTACATAACCATGGTCACAACTAAACTGGAGTTTTGCTCTGATTTACACCAGATATTCCCACATCTTTCTAACCAGACCAACACTCATAATAGCCATGGGAGGTGTAGTTGGAGAGAGAATGGAGGTGCAGAAAGAGAAAAGTCCATACTGAGGTCAGTGTGCGTGGATTCATCTTTAGACTACAGCCCACTTTCACGAGTCAATTACTACGGTGGACACATGGAGGGATCTCCCCAAAGTAAGACAACTACACCATTTTGAATAAATTAAAATGTAAGTAACTGTTTAGTTATTTACATTTTGAGAACAAACTTGAAGAGAATGTCACCCTTCTGATTTCTTTTTTGTCTTGTTTAGTGAGGGCTGCTGGAGCTGAAACTCATGTGAAGAGAGCAAATGGTAAAACAGATCCCAGCATCTCCATCTTCCATGTACCACCTAATAACTGTAGTCAACTAGTCAAGTCTGGTTCTGACATGACTTTACCAGTGGTAAGAATTCTCTCTTCGAGAATAACCAACGTCCTTCCTGAACGCCACAGTGTAGGTTCAATCCTTCTAATTTAGCTTCATCAATTGTTTGAAGAAAGACTGCCATGTTTGGCTATAAATGCTTTAGGTTAATTCATTTGTAAAAGTTTTTTAATATTTGTATAAATTACATATTAACAATAAAAACAGCACAGTTTTGATAAAGGCGTTAGAAAGAATAACTTGCATGCTTTTTCACTTTAAAAAAATCTTGAGTGACATAATTACAAACCCTGGTTCGCTCCTTGTCCCCCCCTTTCAGAAAGACTGATTGTAGGTACAACTGATGTTTAGTAGCTGAAGGCCCGGGGCAGAGCTCTTCTGCTGAAATGGATTATGGCTCCTATGTAGCTTGGTGTGGCTTGTTGATGACGTTGTGAAGACAGACTGAGAACATTATGAGCTGTGTGTATAACGTGGCACCACCAAAGAAGGTCCACGTATTGTGCGTATCTGTAACTTGATCACTATCGTAAGCTCTGATGAAATCCCTTATTTTCATTAAAACAAAAACATTTAGAGTCTTGAAAATTTTTGCTCCATCAGCTCTTAGGCAACATTCAGCACCTTTGGGTTTTTCGGTTCCTGGCCCCTTTAAAAGTAAACATTTTAAACGTTATTTCATTCATTAACATTTTACTTTTAATTATCAAAACCCAAATGACCTTATTTTTCAGTTAATTGTGATTAATTTTTGGAGGACCAGGTTTTAAATTTAGAGGCATATCAGATACATTATCTGATCTTCAAAGTCTCTTGGTTATTATTTTATTGAATAGCAAGATCTGTGAACTTACAACCAGGGTTCAAAATTAACACTAGCCAAATGCAAGTTAAAAATCATTTTTGCAGGTATTGATAAAAACTTACCAGTCAGTTTGGCCAGTGATGCATGAGCCAATTATGCAAATGATGTTAGGGACACTCTGGGTTGTTTATCGCCTCGGTCAACGGCGACAAGAAGAGCGCGGAAATACAAACAAGAAACAGGAAATATGTTGAGTAAATAGGCCTGAGCTGGACAGTGGATTAAGCTAATATCAAAATGCTGCTGTGGTTAGGAGTAGAGACAACAGGATCAGAAAGAGGTGGCAAAACGAAGGAGTGAAACAAAAAGAAGGAAGTTGGCAGACAGGTCATCATCGGCCAGTGTTTGATATTAAAAATGCGGTCATGTTTGGTCAGATTTGCAGTGATGTATTGTGTATAGTATTGTAACGACCGGCGTCGTTCCTGTGTGCTCATTGGACAAGCGCTGTGAAGTCACTGGACATGGTGTGTGTTAAATGTTTATTGGTATTGTTTTATCAGTCTGTCTGGTCATTGTTAATTCTGTGGTGTTGCAAGATGTATCTTTCACGTTGTTTATATGTGAGGAAAACAATTCTGAAACTGCTAACCATTTCCGCAAATGGTACTTCTCTCAGTGTGGTCCAAAGTTGTAAACCGAGTACTTGTCTAGTGTCTTTGATAAGATGGCATCCCACCCAGTGGTGGTTTGTTACATTGGTGTCAGAAATGGGATGCAACTGACAATGGATTTTGAAAAAGAGCCAATGCCTTGAGCAACTGGAAGAAGAAGGAATGACGGCGAGAGAAGGAGCCAGCAGTGAAGCAAGGAGAGGGCGAGAGACTAGCCAGCAGTGTCAGCTGGTTTGCAGGGGGTAATCATGCATATCATGTCAGAGATGCTCTAGGTCGTTTGTCCCCTCTGTTCTACATTTCACTTAACCCTTCGCATACCTATTGGCAGTAGTGCGCGGAAACTGTATGCTTCGGTTTGCGGGTCCAATTGATGACGACAATAAGAGCGTGAAAACACAAACAAGAAACAGGAAATATTGGATGAGCAAAGAGGACTGAGTGAAATAAGCTCAAATCTAAATGCTGCGGTGGTTAGGAGGAGAGACGTCAGGCACACGGAACGGTCCACTTCCCAAAGCTGATCCCAGAGGATCAGGTGCAGCCATTGCTCACCCTCGCTAGGAGCGGCCAGCAGATCCTGCGGCGACAGAGCAGAGCGCCATTGCCGGAGCAGGATCAAGAGGTCAGTGAGCAGCAGATCCGAGTAAGGCGTCATCGTGTCCACTCATTGGGATCACCCGCTGAGCTCCGTGAGGCATAGCCAGATGTGTTCTCCAGGTTTGGAGGATCAAAAGGACCCTGTAGGATGTAGTGAAGAGCCTGCTGTGCCTGGGACACTTGGAGACCTATCCGCTTATGGAGACGGTTGGCGCATCTGGGTGATCCCATGGACTGAGGGTTGTGGGACAGTAAACTCTCTATGAACACAAAACCCTCTAGTTGGCATTGGTGGTTTGTTACAGTATTCTATCTTAGATGTATACACGGATGTAATTTAGGGGCGATGACATGTCCCCTGCACTTTTTTTTAAATGTCACCTCCATTATTACTGCACAAACTATTAGGGGTGTAACGGTTCACGGTATGTATTGAACCGTTTCGGTACGGCCTGTTCGGTTCGGGACACTTGCGTACCGTTTCGGTATTCGGTATTTTTATTAAATGATATAAATGTATTATCAGCGCGATATTAAGCGCAGCGCAACAATGTTCCTAGGCGAGTTTCCGCACGGACGCTATTGACTGACAAGCACGAGCGCGAGAATCATATCAAAAGCGAAAAAGAAGCCAGAGCTTGAAGACCCTCTCACCTCACTGCGGTCTCGTGTTTGAGAACACTTTGGCTTCTCTGTTAAAAGACATAACGGAGATAGACGAGTGGATAAATTTAAAGTTGTATGCCGACATTGTCCCACGGAGATAGTTTCCGCACGGACGCTATTGAGTGACGAGCGCGAGAAGGAAAATTACATGGCAAAAGCGAAAAGGAAGCCAGAGCTTGAAGACCCGCTCACCTCACTACGGTCTCGTGTTTGAGAACACTTTCGCTTCTCTGTTAAAAGACATAACGGGGATAGACGAGTGGATAAATTTAAAGTTGTATGCCGACATTGTTCCACAGAGATAGTTTCCGCACGGACGCTATTGAGTGACGAGCACGAGCGCGAGTAGGAAAATGGAATCATATCAAAAGCGAAAGAGAAGCCAGTGCTTGAAGACCCTCCCACCTCACTACGGTCTCCTGTTTGGGAACACTTTGGCTTCTCTGTTAAAATACATAACGGGGATAGACGAGTGGATAAATTTAAAGTTGTATGCCGACATTGTTCCACGGAGATCGGGCAGGCAACACATCTAACATTTTCTACTGCTGAAGATATTATAACCAGATCTGTGCTCTCTTCAGAAAATGTGGATAGGTTAATCTATACTATCTATCCTAACTAGTTGCAGTATTTCATTTTTTATTAAAAAAAAATGTGTTTTTCTTAATAAAGAGTGCCATTTATTTAAAATATCACCCAAATGTGTCACTTTTTTAATTTTATGCAAGAATTCTACTGTGTATTGGCAGCTTTTCAAAATAAAGATTATGTAAGTTCTTATTGTTTTGTACCGAACCGAATGAATCGAACCGAACTCTCCAAGACACTGTACCGAACCGAATACGATTTTAGCGTACCGTTACACCCCTACAAACTATGCATTATGTGGAGACTGCTGATGGAAAATACTGCATCACTCTGGCTCAAACAAGTCTGTCTCACATGGCTGATGGAGTGAAGCCAAACCGCGGCGAGTACCCCATGCCACCCAAAACAAGTCTATGGGAAAAAGCTGAAATTATTTCCTCAGAAAGTACGGTATTTACACTAAAGGTTTTAACGACTCTCAAAAGTTATCCATACAGTGAACAAACCTCAATATCTTTTTTCTTGGCTCAAGTTTAGTTTCGTTTGGTTTATGATGGTTTTATTTTCACCTAAAAAAACTAGACGGGACCATGTGATTGACAGCTATAGAGAACAAAGCAGCCTTGCCGCTGTCATCACGTCATGAGAAAGGGCATTTACGCTGATAACAACAAGTCGCTCTCAAATTCTTCTTTCAAATTACAAAATAAATTGTATATAACAGGCTGTTATACTTTATTTCTGGGAACAACACTTCTACGTCACAGATAAGTTGTCTTCTATAACACTTCTTCTCTGTAACCAGGTAAACCTCAATCACCATAGCACCCTCTACATGTACTACAATCACAAAACACAGTATTATTCTATGCAAAAATGATTATGTGAATATTTAATAATTATCCACGATAAGGTACTGACAATTTGAAAATGTTCAAGTACAATTATTGTTTACTTTAAACAGTTTTATATTTTAACATTTAGGACCACAGTTTTTAATGACAAGGAACACGTTCATAATATGAGTCAACAACATGATAGACTAAGGGAAAATACTACAGCAAAATATTTTAAACATTTGTTTTAATCTTTACATTGACAGTACACTTAAAGTTTTGTGTCCACACTGTACTTCAAGAACGGATGAAGTGAAGTCACATGTCGTGTGCCATCCAATAGAGAGAGCCAGTCGGAGTGGTCCAATAGTAGACGTCCATTTTTGATTTTACAGTCTGTGGGTTCAACCCAGCACCGACGCAACGCCACTAAAGTTGAAACGCTTCTTCTTTTTTGAGTTGATCCAAGATCCAACATTGGTTGCGACCTGTTTTTATTGGCGCGTGATTGGTTGTCGGTGCTGTCACTCCGTTTGAGTGACGTGCTGTGCACTTGTAGGCGGAATCTGTATTTTTCATTGTCATTCGCGTTTTACCAGACAGCAAGCACAGCAGATTGGATGGTTGAGTCCTGTTAGCATAGCAAATTCATTGTGGATCGTACAAATCGTCCAAGTGGCACAATGTAAATAAAACGTAACATACGAGAATTATTTACACAAGACAAGCTGTTAGTTACGCAAAGAGACACACAAGTCCTGCCTTTCAAACACCAGAATCTCAACTATGAAAGTCAACTTCATCATAGTCAACGGCAATAACTGTTGATGTCACGATAGTTATAGTTATATATAAAACCGTATAGTCAATCTTAAAAAGATACACTTGATTGTTTTATATTTTTGTCAGGTGTTATTTGTATGTTGAAAGAAATCAGCTGTTTAAAAAACACCAACACAGGGTTAATAGATTTGCATATTTTTGTTGTATATTTTTCTAGATCAATTAGAGCAGAATTAGAGGAGAACTCGGGCAAGAGCAGTTTCATTTAAAAATGTAAAACAAAACCTTACATTTCCAAATTTGCCTGTCAATTTTTTTTAATTCCCATTAGTCTAATTCCAGGCATAGCATAGTCCTGTGCTTTTGCTGTGTAAAGTATTTCAGCTGGATATAAAAAAAACAGCTTTTACAGCTTTAGTTTCTGCTGCTTTCTGAAGAGAAACTTACAGTTCAGACATTCATTCATTTTCTGAACCCACTACATTCATTTTCAGGGTCACAGGGTTCTGCAGTGCACTTAGGGCGAAAGGTGGAGTACACCCTGGGCAGGTCCCAGTCCATCACAGGGAAACACACACATTCACTCCTGAAAGGGCAATTTAGATTCTTATGGGAATTAGAGAATAACTATAACCGGTAATCCAGAGCCCCCGAAGGAAACCCACGCAAGCTCAGGGAGAACCTCAGGAACCCACCCATTGGCTGCAAACCATTGAACTTATTCTGAAAGGCCACAGAGCTACCAACTGCGGCACTACGCCGCCACAAACCTCCTGTTACTACAGATTTTGAAAAGGAATTGTGAAAAACTTTTGAGCACTTATTGTGAAACTTGTCAACTTTAATGAAAAGTCTGTAGTTTAATACTCATTTAGAACGTCATATTACTTTGATGTATAGGGAGTAGGGAAGATATAGTGCTGATTTTTAAGGCCCTACTCTCACCCCACATACGAGTAAGTTGTGTCCTTCCCACCAAGCATTATTTTGTCACTGCATGTATGTGTTTATAACGGTATAGTTTGTTGAGAGTATTGCACTTTCTGTGCGTTTTTCATGCATTGTTAATAAAATTATATTAATATCTTTCCGTGGCATTATAATCTCTTATTTTCAGCACTTCAAAAATTCTGATTGGCTGGTAGTTTCAGAAAATTTCGAACACTGCTTCCAATTCTATATTGCTTTCTATGGATCTAAAAAAAGCTTTGCATGCTTCTAAACTGAGCCCTTCTTTTAAAAACTCCTTCAAGAACAAACCCGAGTTTAAAGATAAGGGGAGCTGTGAGAATGTACCTCGTCGAGAACTTCAGCATCGGCATCCTGCCTTAAAAGTAGAAACGAGGCGTGATGGCTCCTCTGAGAGAAGGCTTCGTAGGAAAGTTCTTCTGCTCATTCCTGCAGAAACACAACATCCAGACGACAATCAGCCACAAGGTAATCCACGTCATACTGAGAGTGTTACTGGCTGCTTAATCATCTCTTTCTTCTTTTATATAACTTAGAAGAGCTTCATGGGATCCCCGTTCCTCAGGCTCATGTGTGTGATGATGGACTATGTGTGAGAGAGCAGAAACCCCTGGACACTTTCACTGACGGCAGATGCAGGGTCATAGAGATGGAGCTTACAGGAGGTGATAACATGCTTAAAACCGGGTAGTTTGCTTAAAGAAAGCTAAGTGTGCGAGAGCATGAGCAGAAGAAAAGAATCTATCGCTTTTTAATGTGGTCTTTTTCAAACCAGCTTTTGTAGTCTGAGCTGTGACTGAAACATGAAGGTCACGATGACAAACTTTTGCACCTATTAACCTGAAACCAAAAATAGGTCAAAGAGGCATAGATAACACATTGTGGATAACACTGAACTGATCCAGACAGCTGAAGATGTGCCTCATGCATCCCACACTTGATGAATTCTACAAGTGGGCTATAAATATTGTTTCTATGGTTCCCCTAGTGCTCAGAGACAAGCAAAACCTAGCACAGGGGACTATTACAGTTTGAGTTTCCCCAACAGTACTAGTGATGCTCAGTGAATCCTGTGCTTCTGTGATCCCATCAGACATATCTCCAGCTCCTGGACCATTGCCCGCTCTGCTGGGCCGCAGGGGTCCAGGCAGGCAGAGCTCCATGGCAGTGTATAGACAGATCCTGCAGGAGCATGCAGACACATCAGAAACTCAGACAGGAAACAGTAGAGGAACCATCCCCCTGGAGCTCAGAGGTAAACGAGGGGTTCGTGGAGACATTTCCAGACACATTCAACTGGCCGTAGGCAGCAGTAGGGAATTTTCTGACCAAAATACAAATAAATATTAGTTGTAGAAAACTTCATTTAAAATGTGAATATGTCTGAAGGAGACATATTTCAAACACAAATGTGGAATAAAATGATTAAAATACATCAAGGGTATATTTTGTGCAGTGCCTCTAGGAATGATCTCTCCTGCAAAGTGCAGGGACGACGACAGAGTAGCTCAGAGAATCCGACCAGGAACGCTGCCATTATCCAGCCCATCATGTGTTGCCAGATCCCACTCTAATCTTTTAAATAGAGATGTAATGATTATAGATTTTGTTTCTGTGATTATAGTATAAGGATAAATCACGGTTATCATGATTATTATGTAGAATAATTAAAACTAGATTTTAAAGTTTGCACGCAAACTTCGATGTTGGCTTGCGTTGGTACCGTTAATACCTATTTTTTTAAATGTTGTCAATTCCGCAACAATAACATAATCCAACCCCCATGTCTCTATGATTCTCATAAGCTGAGATAGGTACATGCAATATTGGTTGCTATGGTAACCAGTCTGGTTGCTATGGAGGTGTCAGTGACCTAACATATTGTTCCCCATGTCAACACGAGTAAAATACACCAACCCCCATGTCTCTATGACTTTCGTAAGCTGAGATAGAGATACGCCATATTGGTTGCTATGGTAACAGTGTGGTTGCTATGGAGGGTTCGCTGACCTAATATATTGTTCCCTATATGAATACGAGTAAATTACAGCAACCCCCATGTCTCTATGATTTTCCTGAGCTGAGATAGGTACATGCAAAGTTGGTTGCTATGGTAACCAGTCTGGTTGCTATGGAGGGGTCAGTGACCTAACACATTATTCCCCATGTCAATACATCAACCCCATGTCTCTATGACTTTCCAAAGCTGAGATAGAGCTGCGCCATATTGGTTGCTATGGTAACCAGTTTGGATGCTATGGAGGGGTCGCTGACCTAATACATTGCTCCCCATATCTATACGGGTAAAATACAGCAACCCCCATCTCTCTATCATTTTCCTAAGCTGAGATAGAGACATGCCATATTGGTTGCTATGGTAACCCGTCTGGTTGCTATGGAGGAGTCAGTGACATCATGTTGTAATCTACTTTCCATTTAGAATAATATAAAGCAACCCCCATGTCTCTACTGTGTTCCGTTCAGAAGATGTTTGACATCGATAGTTTTGTAAAAAAGTGGGTGTGGCTTAATTATTTTATGTTAAATCACAAGGAATGATTGGCTGGATAAGTGATTTGCTTCTTTATTTCTAGTATGACTTTCCAGTGTCAATCAATTACAGAAGCTCTTTCACAATTGGATCTATGGGATTCATGCTCCATTCATTTCAATGGGCCATTGAAAGTCAATGAGACACCTTTGACCTACTTATTAGTAATCAGCTTGCACCTGCTGCAAAGGGCCAGCTGTTGAAACTGCCAGTTTCAACTGTCAGATTTTGAAATGATGGCAAATCTGCTGGGGAAAATCCAATTTTCATGCCTCAAACAAATAAAGATTATAGAAGAACCGTAAGACATATCGAAATGATTCTTTCTTTGTCAGAAGTAGAAGACCCTAACGAAGAGAATGCTGTAAATTTTGTGAAGGTTTGATTAGAAATAAAAAAATTATGGCGAGCTAGAAAAAGCCTTCATTTGATTCTGTGCAACTGCTCATTTCTGAGAAATCTATACCTCCAAACAAATAAGGATTACGAAAGAAGGACAAGACACATTAAAATATTTCCTTTACTGTTAGAATCACAAGATTTTAAGGAAGAAAATGGTGTAAGTTTTGTGAAGCTGTGATAAAGTTTGAATGATTTATGGCGAGTTAAAAATAGCCTGCGATTGAGATTTTAGACAGAATCCACCAGAATTTTTGAATGGAGGTGAATGGAGCAATTATGTGCACTCGTTGTGGTTTAGGCCACCTGGAGTAAAAACGGTGTGTTTTTAAAAAACGTAAACAACACCAACTGAAAGAGGACAAAAATCTCTACCATTTAGATATAAAATGTGTGTGTAAAGGTTAATTTTTAGTGAAGAAAACAGTGCAAGTATCAACAAGACTGAGCTTGCTCAAAGTTAGAGTGGACGATGACATCACCACTCTAGGGCCCCCATAGGGAATGACTTGGGCGTTTTTTGGGCCGAAATTCGCGATTTTTACGGAAACCGCTGGTCAAATCGGTTCGAAAAGACATAGCAACTCGAGTGGGAACAGCTTGGACGACCGTGGAAAGTTTCGTGGCTGTAGCTCGAACGGGATAGGAGGAGAAGCGTCGTAAAATTTTGACGTAGGAAAAGAGAAGAAGAAGAAGAAGAAGAGGAAGAAGAAGAATAACTAGATTTTAAAGTTTGCACGCAAACTTCGATGTTGGCTTGCGTTGGTACCGTTAATACCTTTTTTTTTAAATGTTGTCAATTCCGCAACAATAACATAATCCAACCCTCATGTCTCTATGATTCTCACAGGCTGAGATAGGTACATGCAAAATTGGTTGCTATGGTAACCAGTCTGGTTGCTATGGAGGGGTCAGTGACCTAACATATTGTTCCCCATGTCAACACGAGTAAAATACACCAACCCCCATGTCTCTATGACTTTCGTAAGCTGAGATAGAGATACGCCATATTGGTTGCTATGGTAACAGTGTGGTTGCTATGGAGGGGTCGCTGGCCTAATATATTGTTCCCCATATGAATACGAGTAAATTACAGCAACCCCATGTCTCTATGATTTTCCTGAGCTGAGATAGGTACATGCAAAATTGGTTGCTATGGTAACCAGTCTGGTTGCTATGGAGGGGTCAGTGTCCTAACACATTGTTCCCCATGTCAATACATCAACCCCCATGTCTCTATGACTTTCCTAATCTGAGATAGAGCTGTGCCATATTGGTTGCTATGGTAACCAGTTTGGTTGCTATGGAGGGGTCGCCGACCTAATATATTGCTCCCCATATCTATACGGGTAAAATACAGCAACCCCAATCTCTCTATGATTTTCCTAAGCTGAGATAGAGGCATGCCATATTGGTTGCTATGGTAAACAATTTGGTTGCTATGGAGGAGTTAGTGACATCATGTTGTAATCTACTTTCCATTTAGACTAATATAAAGCAAACCCCATGTCTCTACTGTGTTCCGTTTAGAAGATATTTGACATTGAAAGTTATGTCAAAAGGTGGGTGTGGCTTAATTAATTTATGTTAATTCACAAGCAATGATGGGCTGGATAAGTAATTTGCTTCCTTAATGCTTGTATGACTTTCCAGTGTCAATCAATTACAGAAGCTCTTTACATTAGGATCTATGGGGTTCATGCTCCATTCATTTCAATGGGCCATTGAAAGTCTATGAGACACCTTTGACCTACTTATTAGTAATCAAGTGCAGCTGCTGCAAAGGGCAAGCTGTTGAAACTGCCAGTTTCAACTGTCAGATTTTCAAATGATGGCAAATCTGCTGGAGAAAATCGATTTCCATGCCTCAAACAAATAAAGATTATAGAAGAACCGTAAGACATATCGAAATGATTCTTTCTTTGTCAGAAGCAGAAGACCCTAACGAAGAGAATGCTGTAATTTTTGTGAAGGTGTGATTAGAAATAAAAAAATTATGGCGAGCTACAAATAGCCTTCATTTGATTCTGTGCAACTGCTCATTTCAGAGAAATCCATACCTCCAAACAAATAAGGATTACGAAAGAAGGACAAGACACATTAAAATATTTCCTTTGCTGTTAGAATCACAAGATTTTAAGGAAGAGAATGGTGTAAGTTTTGTGAAGCTGTGATAAAGTTTGAATGATTTATGGTGAGTTATAAATAGCCTGCGATTGAGATTTTGAACAGAATCCACCAGAATTTTTGAATGGAGGTGAATGGAGCAATTATGTGCACTCCTTGTGGTTTAGGCCACCTGGAGTAAAAACCATGTGTTTTTTAAAAATGAAAACAGCACCAACTGAAAGAGGACAAAAATCTCTACCATTTAGGTATAAAATGTGTGTGTAAAGGTTAATTTTTAGTTGAGAAAACAGTGCAAGTAGCAACAAGACTGAGCTTGCTCAAAGTTAGAGTGTGCGATGACATCACCACTCTAGGGCCCCCATAGGGAATGACTTGGGCGATTTTTGGGCCGAAATTCGCGATTTTTACGGAAACCGCTGGTCAAATCGGTTCGAAAAGACATAGCAACTCGAGTGGGAACAGCTTAGACGACCGTGGAAAGTTTCGTGGCTGTAGCTCGAACGGGCTAGGAGGAGAAGCGTCGTAAAA
>SRMA01026834.1:352610-405710 GCA_007224835.1 Danionella cerebrum | reverse complement strand
ACTCGTTAGTGTTTGGACTCGGACTTGACTTGAACTCATTTGAACTTAAAGTTTAACTCCAACCTTCCGCAAAACTCCAGCCCCTAATTTGTTCTATATTTCACTGTCTCAACTCTTTGTAAAGCACTTTGAATTACCAAGGTGTATGAAATGTGATGATTTATCAAAATTTTAAGGTGCACTTTATCATCATGAGGCTTATCTGACATAATTCTACATAATGTAGACCATGTTTATTAATGTATATGTACGTTTAATTTAAAATACAAATGACTTATAATGTTTGATAAATAGTTTCTTTTGGATGGTTGCATCCATTCCAAAACTACTGAAATGCATATATTGGTAAATATTTCAAATATTGGCATCCGGAATGAAAAACCCATATCTGTCGAAGTCTACTAAGAATTATGCCCTGAAAGTTATACTTATTGGAAAGCAAATATTTAATTTGCAAATACGGATGAATTCCTAATGGTTAATTCATCAGGAATTGCTCGTAAAAGTCATTAAGTACTCTACAGGAATTCAAAACATTAGCAGAAGTACAGCTGGCAGTCGTTTGATTCAGCCTTTCCTGAGACAAAACAACTGACAGAAATGAGAAATTCTGGGCGTCAGATTCCAGCTGAAGGAATCTTGGAATATCCTTTAGATGCACACTTCACTCATGCATTGCTTATGGTTGAATGACCCTTCCCTCACTCCTCCACTTTTCCTCATACAAACCTGCAGAGGGTAAAGCACTGATGGGAGAAAAGGGGAAAATGGCACTGATTGCAAAGCTATGACAGGAGAAGCCATCGATTTCAGAGCGGAATTAATGAAAGTCTGGTCAGTGTTGACAGAGCTGTGGCAGCTTTCTGAGGAATTATATTGAGCACTCTGCACTCGCGGCTATTAGCGTAGTGATAAACTGTTATATGATGAAAGAATAAAAGATTTGAGCTGATAAACGGTATTGATTATTGGAAATTTTAGTTTAACAAGATTCAGACCAATGCTGAGTTTTGTCTTTAAAAAGTTCTGTCTGCAAAGTCTGATCATTTATTGCAGTGTCTCTTTTGTAGAAACCTTCATTTCTGGATCACAAATAGAACAGTTTCAGTCAGCCACAGCAACATGTGTTATTTTGACCTAATCCGTAAAAAAATGTTAATCCCTAGCAGAGCTATATAGCAATAATAGCAAACGTGCAAAGTTCAAAGCACTACTACAAAAGACAAATGTAAATGAAAGAAATATTTGATTTACTTTTGCCTTCACACCAGCATTAGGTTGAATCCAGGTAGGATGAATCCCAGTCATGGACTGAAACAGAAACAGCTGTGTAGGAGGTGTAAAAATGAGTGAGAAACAGCCAAACTGCTACCAAAGTGAGGTGAAGACACAAGGTTGAGACTGCATCAACATGGTCTCTCACAGACAAAGATTTCAAAACAGACTGGGGTTTCAAGATGTACTATTCACACTGTTTTGAAGAACCAGAAGGAAAAAAAAAACAGTTGAGGTCGGCCAAGGAATTGTGTGCATGAGATAAAACACATACAAGGAAAATTTCCTTTCAAAATCAGCTCAAAATGGCAAAACCATATATCTATCAGGTATACACAGTCATCTAGCAACTCAGGTATGTGCAAAAATATTGGAGCTAGGGTGCAAAAAATGGCAGCAGGTGCTCTGGACTGTACTGAAAAAGTCATATCTACAAAAATAGCAGCTGTTTTTGAAGGTGAAACCTTCTAAATATTGCTTGGATTTCGATCTTTTTGTTCGTTGATGAAAATAAATGATTACGTCTTTCTTCGTTTACAGAATTTTTGATCTCACCTGCCTCACACAGGATTTTTTATTTTATTTAATTCAGGTATGAGCAGGCGTGAAAGCAGTTCTCAGTGGGTGTCGGAACCTGAAGCAAGACTTGGAGCACTGCGGAAAGAAATCATAAAGGTAAATATTCAACAAGTAACCAGGAAGTTGGCCATGATATAAATCCACTGTATGAAACTGCATGATGTCAAAGACTGCATCAGAAGTCCCTTAAAACCCTAAAACCACCCAATATTTGGAAGCCAGGTCATGACGCATTGCACTCCTCTATTGAAGACGTGCATAAAACGGCTCCAAAAGCCGAAAACAATCCCAACAGATGGAGCTATCTCACCATTAAATGGCAATTTCTCCAGAAACACTTTATATCTTCAGTTTTGAACCAAAGGCACTGGCTCAGAAATACCAACAAGATTTTCAATCTCAGCACCTGTCCTTGATCTCCAGCCCTATACAAATGCAAAGCTGTGATTTATTTTTTCATTCGCCGTCAGAAAAGAGAGGCCCTTTCATACCATAAATACAGCCTCAAAAAGAAGGTGCCAATACTGATTAAGGAAAAGAAGTGTCCCACTTTGACCTGGATTAGAGAGGTATTAGGTGGAGTGGGCTGAATGCCGGGAGCCATCTCCCTTCATCGCCACTGCTAATGCGGAGGCATAGCTCTGCTCGCATCTAAATGTTTCATTATGGCGCGAGCGGAGATACCAATTTCTCTGCCCATCTTCCCCTCATCTCCTGTGGAGGGGGGTGCAAAGCATGACAAATTGAAATAAATGAGAGGGTAGAAAAGGTGGAGGGAAGGCTGCTGGTCGGAGGGGTTGGGGGATGCTTTTTACATGCATCTCACTTCTTAGATGTTTGGGAAAATAATTCAATGTATTTGATTGTTATTGCAGGTGACCTTCGACAAGTAATACTGGAGGTGAAGCCTTTATTTCTGGATCTATGAAGGTAATGAAATGTCTGGAGATCTTGCTGACAAGTTTTGCATCTGACGCAAGATATGTTAAACTTGCCCGTGGCTATAGATCAAAGATGTTCTTTGGGATGCGGAGGAGAGTAGTGTGGTCTGCACCAGTCTGTGTGAGAGAGCTCGCAATCGTAAGTAAATTATGCATGAAGGCCATGAAATATGTGAAGGCTAAATACTTGATTTTTTTTTTACACATATTGATACAATATAAAAATATGGAAAAGTAAGAAAATCTTTTGGGGGGTTTTCCGGGGGTTTTCAATTTTTTATTTGATTAAAGTCGCTCATTTGGATTAAACGTAGGCATTGAGCAATTCAATTACCATTAGAAGTCTCTGTGCATACACCAGTATTTTAAGCAGGAATGACACAACCCACATTTTGTTAAATTTTGATTTCAAATACAGTGGTACCCCGAGATACGAAAGTAATCCGTTCCAGGGTGACGTTCGTATCTCGAAGCAAGTTTTACATGTAAAACACCTAATCCGTCCAACGGCTCTAAGAAACAATAAGAATAAGTAGATGAAAAAATGGAAAACCAGAGAAAAATCAAGAAACGTTTCTTCAATCGTTAAATCTACACATTGTTAATGTAATAAATGATAATAAAACAGAATAAAACACATGTAAAAGACGTAATATGTTCACAAATGTTAGGTCTTGTTAACTATTTTACCACCGTCTCGTTCCATGTTATTGTTAATCTGTCACCCAGCGTCTTCACTCCGTTCATTACTCCAACTAGCGCTAGCTAGTCACCATTCCTTCATATGTCCCAGGTTCCTTCTAGTTTCGTGAGCAGATTACTATGAGAAAGTTCCTTTGCACTTACCCCCGTTTTGTGTCGTCTAACGTACTCTGTGGATTTTTGCCTGTTTTTCTCCCTGGAGATCTCCATTGTAAGGGCTCCTTATCCAGCAACATCTCTCTCTATTTTATTACAGACTGTTTGAGTTTCTGGAGGCGTGTGGAGAGGCGCCGTTCCCGCATCTGCCCGGATTATAACCCTTTTTGGGTACTGTGTTGCTTGTTTTCCCCTTCGGGGTAGTTGAAGTTTTATCTTCCTTCAAGGTCATTGAGTTCATTGTTTTTTGCCTGGAAAATAATAAACTGTTCACTGCCGCTCGCATCTGGGTCCTCCTTGAATATCTCCTGACACTTGAGTGAAGTGGTGTGTCGGAGGAGGTGGAACTGATGCAGAAAACATTACGGCACTCCGTATGCAAGTTAACTTTCTCGAGATATTTCACGAATTACAAACACCAACACGGTTTCAAGCACAAGCGTTGACAGATGGAGAGACGCTTCTGAGAACAGGTCACAGGGGTTTCTCTAGCTTGCGCCACAGAACAGCACTTTCCACGTTATAAAGTTATTTCTTTTACGACGCCTTGACTCTACCATTTGTTATAGCACATCATTAGTATGCTGGGAGGATCTGGAGTGGCTCAACTCTGTTGACGGGCTCGCTGAGACACTAGGCCCGGCCGGATGAACCTGCCCCCAAGCATCAACTACCTGCAGCGCCACCACGGGGACGGGCCTATCCAGCTCTACGAACTCAGAAAAGGTAGGGCTCTGGCGCCCTCGGAATTCAATACCTGAGGATGGAGATACGATGGCACCAGGGCGTGGCTACCCTGCACTCCCCAGTGTATCATGGACTCCTCGATTTTAATGATCAGTGATGTGATTCTGGCCACGTCTGCCATTTTAACGTGTTTTAGCCTTTTTAATTCCTGCGTTTTTGATAAACTGCCTCATCAGGGTTTGCAACTGTGCCTCTGTGTGACCGTGTCTTTCTCGTCACCCGCAACAGTACCAAGATCCTCAGACCCCTGTGAGACCATATGCCAGTGTGGTTGGCTGTGGGTTTCTTTAAATGCAAGATAATTTTTAGACTTCATGGGATGGAGTGCATCAGCAGTTCCTGCACAACGAAGGCGTTAATGTTATGAACCGGCCGCCTGTTCCCAGATCTGAGTCACGTTACTCTCACTCAAGTAAAGTTTTTGCACATGGAATAAAAACCGATGAATGAGGTATAAAAATTTGCATTCTGCTGAAATCAAAACATGTTTTACAGATACAGCTCCATGAATGTCTAGTCTCCCCATCTTTTCACAATATGCTACACACCCTTCTATACTGGAGGAAGGGCACTGCAAAAGTGATCTATACTTGAAGATTAGCCATGCTATCAAACATTTCTACAGTGCTTAAAGGATGAGAAAACATGTGTAAGTCGTGTGAAGACAACTAGCTTTAGCTCCTTATCAGTCATCAAAATCAATCTAGAAAGTCATGCTTGGCGATTCGCAGACAGCTGCAGAGATGGACTTATTGATATAAGGTAAAAGGACATAAATCAATATGAGAGATGAGAATCATTAAAGGCTTAATTCACTCACTCTGAAGTCGCTCCTGAGAAAAACGCCTTTGGAAATCATTTGAAGATGTTTTTAATGAAGTCTGAGAGATCTAGAATAGATTTGCGAGGCTCAAAACTTTGATGAGAGGTGAGTAAAAAACAAATCAAGCGGTTTGTATTGAGTTTAGACAATTTAAACCTTTCATGTGAGGTCCCTTTACTCACAGATTGTTTCTACCTTTGTTTTTATGGTGCTTCTTTTCAGGAGTTGTACACCTACTAGGTTTCTCCGTCAACACTGTTCCTGTTTCAGGCAGACCCACCACACTTGGAAGAAACCCACTGGCCAAAGATAATTGGTGCCCATCCACCAGCTACCAATCACATAAAACGTGTATTTTTAATGCTAGCAGCAGTATTTTGTAATCAATGCAATATTTTACGGGAAGCCAGTGGAGCGAGGATAGGATTGGTGTGATATGATACTACTTTCCTGTTCTGGTGAGGACTCAAGCAACTGCGTTCTGAACAAGCTGTAGTTTATGTAAGTGGGAAGCTGAACCACAGCAAATAAAGCGTTGCAGTAATCCATTGTCATGAAAGCATGGATTAAGTTTTCTGCATCTGCATGTTCAGCACCTTTGAGATGTTTTAAAGGTGGAATACTGCAGATTTAGTAACATATGGTTTCCTAACCCTAACCATCAATCAATATGCCAAGGTTCCCTTTCAGTCGGTCCCGGAGACGTTAGTCGGGATTAGACCGACTGAATGGGAGCGAATCACCGTGAGAGCGACTGACGAACATATTAACGGGCAAATTAATTTGCAGGCGAAGGTGATTGATTAGCAATCAGCCGGGTATAAAGCCGGGCGTGCCTAAGCCTCAGTATGCAATTTTCCTTCGGAGCTGACTGAGTGAGACTCTCTCTCCTGAACTTTGACGCTTTTTCGCTTGAAAGATCAGTAGGTTGCTTACCTCTCGGCAATACTTGGTGTTGACCTCTGCTAGCCCAGAATAGCACGCCACCAAAACGCCAGCACCTCGAAGATCTCTCAGGCAAGCCTGTCCAGTGTTTCAGCCGTTTTCTCATAAATCCTGTCCGTTTTTCACGACACGATGAGCAAAGCGTGCATTACTCCTAACTGCGGTGGATTTATCTCGTCGAAAGACGGTCATGAGCGCTGTGTGGAGTGTTTGGGCTTCCAACACGCCTGCGCGGCGTTTGTGAGGCGAGAGTGTGTGCACTGCAACGCTCTGCCGGGCCGCACGCTGAGATACAGACGGTCTTTCTTCGAGGAAGAGGACGCCAGAGCTTCGGCTCTTGGCGCTCCTACGAACCGGAGTGAGCCGGCTGTTTTCTCCCCGGATGTTTTGGGTCGAGCGGTGTCAGGTGACTCCTCGCACCACCCCCAAATGCCGAGCGTGCTCCCCGTCTGGTCCGCGAATGAGTCGGAGAGCGCTTCGGCATTACCCGGCCCCTCGTGTGATCCTGATGACGATCTGCTATCCATCGCAGCATCGGAAGGGGCGCGATCTTCGAGTTCTTCCAGCTCAGCGCTGCCACCCTCCGAGGTCTCGGCCGAGCCGGAGCTCGATGCTCACACGGTGCTCTCCAGAGCCGCGGTCGCAATTGGGCTTGAGGTGCCTGCGCCCTCTAGCTCAGCGCCGTCGCGGCTGGATGACTGGTTCCTGGGTAAGCGCCGGGGCTCCGTCCCCCGCGCTCCTGCGGTCCCTTTCTTCCCGGAGGTGCACGAGGAGCTTACAAAATTCTGGCGGGCTCCCCCGTCTGCCAGGGCTTCTAGCTCCTCCCCCTTCACCGCTCTGGATGGTGCAGCAGCTAGGGGATGCTCCTCGATTCCCCAGGTGGAGCAGGCTGTCGCGGTGCACCTGTGCCCCGGCAGTGCTGCCGCTTGGCGGTCTCGTCCGAGTGTGCCCTCCAAAGCCGGAAAAGTTTCGTCTGCCCTGATGGCGAAAGCTTATTCGGCTGCGAGTCAAGCTGCTGCATCGCTGCATGCCATGGCGACCTTACAGGTCTTTCAGGCCAAGGTCCTCCGTGACATGCACCAGGGTGGTGGCGACCAACAATCCATAATGGACTTACGTTCAGCCACTGATTTTGCGCTTCGTGCTACGAAATCAGCAGCGCTGAACATCGGTCGCACGATGGCCACACTTGTGGTACAGGGGCGCCATCTTTGGTTGGAGCAGGCCTCTATGCTTCCCGATGACCGAAACCGGTTTCTGGATGCACCTGTCTCCCAAGATGGCCTCTTTGGCATCGCCGTGGATGATTTTGCGTCAAAGGTCTCCACGATCAGGAAACAGGCGGAGGGTCTGGGTGAGCTCATGGTCCCGCGTCGGAAGCGGCGGGCTCCTCCGCCTGTGCGACGCCAAAGAGAGCGACTCTCGTCACGGTCTCATCCTTCGACCTCTGGTCCGAGGAAGACCCCCACACGACGAAAGTCGCAGTCAACCTCAGAGGGTTCTCGGCGGCAGACGAGGGCTTCCACGAAGAAGCGCCCCTGAGGTTGGCGACTCGGGAGGAAATGAGCTCGTCTTTGGGTCTGGTCATCGACCCAGCTCCCCCGGGGGGGGGAGTCCACCACACACTCCTCGCTGCCGTCCTCCGGGACGGCGGCACCTATTGTGTCAAAGATAGAACTCACTTCCTACCCGAGAATAGCGGACTCGCATGCCCGGCGGTCTGGGGTTCCTCTTCCTCGGTCTCCGATGAAGACCCCGACTTGGGCCAGAGCCCCGCTGGCCATGGCAGAGAGCGCGGGGGCACACCACCCCTGCCCTCATCTGACCATCTCCCAGGGTCCTCCCCTGGTGATTCCGCCCACAAGTCCGCATCCGGGCGGCCCCGCCATGGGGACCATCGGCACGTCCCGACCACGACCCCTGTCAGCTTACCTGGGAGCCTGGCGGAAGCTTCTCGGGGTCTCACAGTGGGTGGTCCGGACAATCCGGCAGGGCTACACGATTCAGTTCGTGTCCGCCCCCAGGTTCGAGGTGTGTTTCACACTCCTGTTCTCCGAACAGGCGCCTCATTCCTGCGAGAGGAGATCGACGCCCTTTTAACAAAAGGTGCGGTCGAGCCGGTACCCCCAGCCGATATGGAACGAGGGGTTTACAGCCCATACTTCCTGGTCCCCAAGAAATCAGGCGGGCTGCGACCAATCTTGGATCTGAGGCGTCTAAACCGACACCTGGCCAAGTACCGGTTCAAGATGCTGACGGTCCGCTGCATTCTACCGTGCATCCGTCCTGGAGATTGGTTGGCGACAATCGACCTGAAGGACGCGTACTTTCAGGTAGAAGTGGTTCCGAGACACAGACCCTTTCTAAGGTTCTGTTTCGAGGGCCATGCTTACCAGTACAAGGTCCTACCCTTCGGTCTTGCCCTATCGCCTCGCACCTTCACGAAGGTTGTCAGGGCCGCGCTAGCCCCGCTCCGCCGGGCAGGCATTCGGATCCTGGATTACCTTGACGACTGGCTTCTCATAGCCTCGTCCAGAGACCAGTTGATCCGACACCAGGGCAAGGTGCTGTCGCACTTAAACCGTTTGGGTCTGAAGGTCAACTGGGAAAAGAGCCGCCTCACTCCGGTGAGGGTCATCTCTTTTCTCGGGATGGAGCTGAACTCCGAGAGCATGCTGGCGCAACTATCGGTAGATCGCGCCAGGGCCTTGCTGACCGCCCTTTTCGCGGTGTCTTCCCGACCAGTGGTCAGACTGAAGTTATTTCAGAGGCTCCTGGGGCATATGGCAGCCGCAGCCCCAGTCATCCGACTCGGGCTCCTGCGTAGGCGACCACTGCAGCTATGGCTTCTCTCACGAGTTCCGAGTTGGGCATGGCGTCGGGGAGCCTTACGTCTGCCTACGGCAGACGCGCTCCCTTACCTGAAGGTCTGGAAGGCGGAGTGCTTTCTGAGGTCTGGGGTGCCTCTTTCGAGCCACCCCAACCGTGTGGTGGTCACCACCGATGCCTACAAGACCGGTTGGGGCGCTGTGTGCGGTTCCCACCGAGAGTCCGGTGCCTGGACCGGAAGACGCTCTCGCTGGCACATAAGCCGTCTCGAGCTAGTTGCAGTCATTCTAGCGCTACGGCGCTTCTGCCCGCTCCTTCGGGGGCGGCACGTGCTGGTCAGGACCGACAGCACTGCGGTAGTAGCGTACATCAGCCGCCAGGGCGGTGTGCGCTCCCGTGCTCTGCACTACCTCGCCCAACGACTGCTCCTCTGGAGTCAGAGCAGACTTTTGTCGCTCAAAGCCTGTTATATCCCCGGAGAGTGCAACCGGATCGCGGATTCGCTGTCCAGGTTCCACCCCACGACAGGAGAATGGCGACTCCATCCTCGGGCTGTTCAGCAGATATGGGACACCTTCGGCGAGGCACACATAGATCTGTTTGCCTCCCGCCAGAACACCCATTGCCGGCTTTTCTACTCCCTGTCCCTGGCTCCTCTCGGGACAGATGCGCTGGCACACTGCTGGCCCAGGAACAAACGCTTATATGCGTTTCCCCCAGTGAGCCTTCTAGCACAGTTACTGTGCAAGGTCAGGGAGGACGAGCACGAACTGCTTCTGATCGCCCCCTTTTGGCCGAACAGGGCGTGGTTTCCAGACCTCGTCGCGCTCGTGACAGCCCCCCCCTGGCCGATCCCTCTGAGTCCAGACCTCCTGACTCAGGGGGGGGGATACAGGCACCCGCGGCCAGACCTCTGGGCCCTACACGTATGGCATATCTGTCGGCGGTGGACCCCGAGCCTCTACCACCCTCCGTGGTGAGAACTTTGGACCACGCGCTAGCACCCTCTACTCGAGCATGCTACGCTGGTAAATGGGGTCGGTTCGTCGAGTGGTGCTCTTCCCGCCAGGAAGACCCCGGGTCGTGCCCCATCAGAGTCGTGTTGACCTTTCTCCAGGAGAGGTTCGATCGGGGGCTGTCCCCTTCGTCCCTCAAGGTCTACGCCGCCGCTATTTCTGCCTTTCACCTTCGGGTCGAAGGGAAATCAGTGGGCAGCCACGAACTGACGGTGAGATTTCTCAAGGGAGCTAGGCGTCTCAGGCCGCCTAGACCCCCTCTGTTCCCTCTTGGGACCTCTCCGTCGCCCTGTCTGGGCTGCGGAAGTCTCCTTTTGAGCCGTTGCACTCTGCGGAGCTGCGCGTCCTCTCACTGAAGACCGCACTCCTGCTCGCTCTGGCCTCAATTAAGAGGGTGGGAGATCTCCAGGCACTGTCCGCCGACGAATCCTGCCTGGAATTCGGCCCTGGCGATTCTCTGGTTACCATCAGACCCAGGCCCGGATTCATCCCCAAGGTCCCATCCGTCCCCTTCCGGGACCAGGTGGTGACCCTGCAAGCTCTGCCCCGGGAGGAGGCAGAACCAGCCCAGGGTTCGTTATGTCCTGTGCGAGCTCTTCGGATCTACTTGGACAGAACCCGGGAGCTTCGCAGCTCCCAGCAGCTCTTCATATGTTTCGGAGGCCAGCGTAAGGGTTCCGCGGTCTCCAAGCAACGGCTTGCCCACTGGCTAGTGGAGGCCATTCGCCTTGCTTATGAGGTGTGTGAGGTTCCCTGCCCTCTCCATCTGAGGGCCCACTCCACTCGCGGCATCGCTGCCTCGTGGGCGTTGGCTAGAGGGGCCTCACTCTCCGACATATGTAGAGCTGCGGGCTGGTCTACACCTAATACATTCATCAGGTTCTACAACCTTGATGTAGGCTCTGTTCCCTCTGCGGTCCTGAGTGGTGGCAGTCACCCTTAGGGGACGGGGCAGGTGTAAGCTTGCAGTACTCTCCTCGTCATCAGGAGAAGTACACCTTTCTAAGAGCTCCCCCTTCGGGCGGCTCTCCCATCCTCCCCCCTTCGGCATCTGACTGAGCGGAGCAGTCAGCGCTGCCAGGTTCCGTGTGGTGGCTTTGCTCGGGCCTGGTCCCCGCAGAACTAGGGTACAGATCTGGGAGTCCCTCTCTGGCGCTCCCTTTCTATGTTCTCTATACAGCTCCCCCTTCAGGTGGCTAGTATGAACCCGTTCCGTTACTCCCCTTGCTTTGGCGCGTAACGATGACTTCCGTCTCTGCCGATTTTCTCTTGCAGAGCGATGACCCGCTGGTAGCCCTTCGGGCCTCGACGCGATCTCCGCCACTCCTCCCTGCGGGTCGAGGGGTGCCTCCTTCTGGTCGTCAGCATCAACCAAGTACAGCATATGCTCTCAGTGTTGGACGACTTCCCCGTCAATGAGTGTTCCGGGCAGGGGCAGAAGGAGTTCCCCATTCAGGTACACGGCCTTGTTACTAACCCCTCTTTTGTGTTTAGTGCCGGCCTGTCTGGAAGGACTTCGGGCATGGCCCTTTACAGAGGCTCCCATTCAGTCGGTCTAATCCCGACTAACGTCTCCGGGACCGACTGAAAGGGAACGTCTAGGTTACTTGCGTAACCCCACGTTCCCTGAATAGGGAACGGAGACGTTACCCTTCGCCATGCCCTGGAAGTCATGGATCTGAGGTAAGCTGGGAGGTAAGTGGGTCCAGCTCCTCGGAAAATTCCATACTGAGGCTTAGGCACGCCCGGCTTTATACCCGGCTGATTGCTAATCAATCACCTTCGCCTGCAAATTAATTTGCCCGTTAATATGTTCGTCAGTCGCTCTCACGGTGATTCGCTCCCATTCAGTCGGTCTAATCCCGACTAACGTCTCCGTTCCCTATTCAGGGAACGTGGGGTTACGCAAGTAACCTAGACGTTTTTCACTACTGAGGATATAGTAATAGTATTGTCACAAAGTGCTATGTTTGACACAAAGGGATTTTGTGTCTGTTTTTTTTAGAGACAGTGAGCCATATTTCAGCATAAGAAAGATATATCTCATCCAGTGTTTTATATCAGTGATGCAACCCGGCAACTTTCATATTATAAAAGTATCTTCTAGTATTGTTGAGATGAAACTCATCTAGAAATTTTGCAGAGAAGCAGAATTAACTAGAGAATAATATTAGGCCTAAGACTGATCCTTGTGGCACTCCATATTTCACTGCTGTTGTATACGATGATCCCCCATTAATGTTTACAAACAGAGTCGGTCAGATAGGTATGGGTTAAACCATCTCAGAGCTGGACCCTGAATAGATGTGTATTTCTCTGTAATTCCTGAAATATCTTGAGAAAGTTAACTTTCATACGTGGTGCCGTAATGTTTTCTGCCACTCGTTGCACCTCCTCCGACACTTCACCTCACTTGTAAGGTAAGGTTTTACGTTTGTCTTTATACTCTACATCACTCTTTCTCTCTCGTTTCCTCTGTTTCACTTTTGCTCCTCTCTTTTTTCTCAATATATCTTTCTATCTTCGCGCTCTATTTTTCTCTTTCTCTCTATCTCATTTCTCCTGGATTTCTATAGAAGAGCTACTTTTTACTCATACTTTGAGTCGCACTTAAAAAATACCTTTTTTTTAAATTTCCTTATCTTTTTTTGGCAAGTAGTGGTACTTTTACTTGAGAATGATTTATCAGTACTCTTTACATCACTGCTTAAACATGATTGCTAGAAAACTACGTTGTAGCAACATCAGGCCCCTCAGAGAGAACTGGACCGGTAGTTTTAGATAGAAGAAGCAGGATCAACTCTTCGAAGCTGAAGCACTTGGTTTGTTGGTTAATTTTACTTTTTTTTTTTTTTTATAAAATAGTGTATTGTTAAAATAAATACAAATACACACCACGTTATGTAAACGTCTGGGCACCCCTGTAAATTGTCATGATTTTCCATTATAAAAAACTGGTTGTCCAGATTAGAAATTTTAGTTTAATACATCAAATAGGAAACAAACTTTGAAATATTTCAGTATTGAAGTAAAGTTTACGTAATTTAAGTCAAGAATTATTTAAACAAAATTAGACGTGCATACATTTAGGCACCCTTTAGCACTCAATACCAGAACCCACAATTGGTTTGGTAATCTCAGTGACCCTTGACCTCCATAGACAGGTGAGTCCAATCATGAGAAGGTACTTAAAGTAGGCCAATTGTAAGTGTTTCCCCTCTTTGCATCTTCTCTAAAGAGTGGCGAACGGGAGCCTCAAAAAAACTCTCAGAAAAGCAGAAAACAATGATTGCTGAAAATCATGATTTAGGGGAAGGATACAGAAAGCTGTTTGGGATTCGAACCCTCATCACCTTGCTCAACCTCACGTACATTTCCGGCTAAGCCACGGTACCAGAACGAGTCTGTCTATTGCTAACAATAATTGAGAATACACGTATGCTAAAAATACCATAGAAAGCACAAATGTCACAATACTCAAGCAGACTAATCTCCCTTACTTTCAAAGCTTTTGTTCCAGAGCTCAAATCAAGCATTTATTTTATTTACTGACCTCAAATACTCCATACATTGAAAACATCCTGGCCCTCGGGGACTGATTACTTTCCAAATAAAAACTTGTTAAACTTTCACCAAACATTATTCATTGAAAAGTTTAAAGGAAGCTAAAGTTTCTTCATCGATGAAACACTGAGTCAAAGTGAGTCTGATTGTTAGAGAAACTCTTATAAAGACGTTTATCTGCAATTCTCTTTGATAGTATTCCTTTAAAGCTGGAGAGAAAATCATTCCCTATAGTGTCCACTATTGAAATCTATGATGTATGTTTTTGCGCTGTGCAGGAGATGAAAGGCAGTGTGAATGAGTCTGAAGTGAAAAGAGCTGGGATTGGAAAGCTTTGTGTTTGAATTGAGCTTTTAATTATTAACAGCCTGTTAGTGAGAGAAATGCATGTTGAATTCACATGTAACATTCATCCAATTTCTGGGGTAACAATCCTCAAGTAATTCTCCTGCTCCACTTGAAACCTTTGCATCTACAAGCCTTCACATTGCCTTCATAAACAAAACTTTTAAGATATTGACACACTGCAATTTCTAGGTGGTTTCTAGCCTTCACTTTGAAGTGCCTATACCAATATCTTACCGGTTAAGTTTGTTGCAAACTCCCAAAATTTGCTTGGCATCTACTTACCGTTGTGAATTTTAGATCCAAAATTTTGTGCGACAATGCACCTCGAACCAAAACCATGGGCACCAACAGGAGACCACACATTTGACAGAATGAGTGGTGCCAACTGCCATATTGGATCAGGTTTTCGCGAAGAGAGCAACTAATGAAATTTGGATTTTTGATGATGTACGTAGGACGTAAAAGAGTCACTCAGTGGCAGTCATTCCACATTTTCATAGCGGCATCGTACAAGAAAGAAATTTCTGTCAAACAGCCAACAACAATATAAGTCACTCGACATCCAGGATTTCTTCTCTGTTATCGTCCTCTTCTTTCCTGTTTCCCCGTGTGGTGAGGAGTGCATCTTCAGGCAGATAGCATCATTGTTTCACCTCAACCCAGACAAAGAGCACCATGCTGTGAAGCCATCGAAGATTTATGTGAATCTCAATTCGGATCGGTGTGCAGAGGCCCTTTAGTCTTGTGATCTCCACCTTCCACAAGTGTGGAGAAACTGAATCCATTCACTACTGTGAAACAGAATCATATTAAAGACTCATGAACATTGAACGTTCATGGACAGGGGCTGGTCATAAAATTAGAATATGAATACTAAATATATTTTATTTTGATGATTATAACTGAAATCTAAAGCATATTCCAAATCTATATCTTCTGTTTGTCCACTGCTGCTACTATAGAACTCAATGTGTTTGTAAAATTATCGTAATTTTATTACATTTAATGAGTTCATCTCATCAACAAGCCTAGTGACATGAGCATGAGTGTGTCTGAAACCCCATGAACGGATATCGTGCTGTCCAGGAATAGATTACACTTAGACCATGTGAGATGTAGTATTATTATTTTGTTGTGCTTAGATTAGCTTAATTTCGATTTCTTGTACTGGCCGGTAGTGATGTAGTGACCAATTTTTTACGGTCTCGTTCTCGACTCTGTGATCTCAGGTTCAGCGAGAGGGGTCTGATTGCGTCGTGCAGTAAAAGGGGCTGGTACGGATCGAGCCGTGCACGCCCAGTCCATTCGATCCCCCTAAATCACTTCACACTACTGTTCTTGGCTCCATTGCTACTACGCCAACCCAAATGAGGCAGTAGCATTGAACCATAAACCCTAAACCTAACGTGTTTTTTGGGTTACGTTTTCTTCAGGTTGTTTTAAGTTACAATTGACTCCTCGCGCTATTCCGCTCCAATTTACACAAGGGCGGATCCATCAGATATGTTGTACTGTACACGGAAGTGTGAGGTGGCCAATAATCTTGAAGGGGAGCGTGGCAGGCATGGGCGTGTATGGGTGTATGGCCCTTTTACTGTGCACCACAATCAGATACACTTGGGCTCGGCTACACAAGTGTCCTGGAGTTTTAAATCCAATACCAAAAAGCAAGCCGCAAGCGCTTTCATCAAATAAAACAATAATATTGGCTATATTTTCGCACCTCTCTTCAAATAAACCCAATCAGCAGCATATTTTCTCAAAACAAGCAGCAGCAATATTATTCTTTATTTTCTCACCGACAACGCGGGTGCTCTGTTATGTCACACACCACTTGAGGTAGAGAAAACAATTTACCAACGTCAGAGAAATCGGCCGTTATTAACTTTGCCTCACGGAACACAAAGAATATATCTGTAAAAGTTCAATGAAGAAGAAACATTCAGCTGTATGCAAAATTTGCCAAACTAACTTGTTGGAGACTTCTGGAACAAGGCATCTGGAGAGAAAGCACCGTACGAAGCAAGAAAACCTTTCACTAGATTTAACTGTTAATTCTCAAACAATGAGGTGAAAACATCTGAATCTGACAATGCCATGCAACGTAAATGGGCTGGAAACACCAGAATGTTTGTTTTACAGAAGTTTTATTTAATTACTTTTTTAACTACCATCACCTCTCTATAATATGTTACTTGAAAACCCTGTTTAACTGTAGGATGAAATGAACACAGCTATACTAATAAATAATGTCACTTTAAATATTGTCAAACTTTAAATTTATCTTGAAATGGATGTTTTGCTGGCACATACAAGTAGATATAGGTGAGAGTTGTTGATAATATTAATTATAAGTACTTAATTGAGGGATTGTTGCTTAATAAACAAATAACAGAAAAACAGTGTAATTACAGCAAAAATTACGACAACATCTATATTTTACAATACAGAAATTGTTTTTGGTCTTGCCCTTTGTCTCAGCTCAGCATGCATTGGCCTTGGTCTATGTACTCTCAGGTTACAGTAAAACTGCACTTTGCAGCCTTCTCCTTTGTCATGTAGATGCACCCATCATCATCTACCCCTATATCGCTCAAGCACCAAAGGTGTGAAGAACCCTTGTTTTGTATTATTGTTTCACAGCTTTCATGCACTTTTGAGGGCCTAAATGTGCTAGTTTCATCTTATGGTGCACTACAGGTTTGTCACAGGTGAATGAAATTCACCACACTTGTGTAGGGTACCAAGACTGGCATATAGGTAATATCGGTCGTATTTCCAAAATAGACAGGAAACCAGCTATTTTACAAAAATGAAAAAAATGGACCACTTTTGCGTTTGTTGTACTTCATCCAGAGCAGGGGTGCTCACACTTTTAAAGGGAGATACTTTTAAAATGACCAAGTCAAAGTGATCTACTTTATTGAGAATTGACAAAACACACATAATAATTAATTATTTAAATTTTTTGTAATAACCATCATTAATTTGATGACTTGCACTGAATTGAATCATTAGAACAGTTGTGTGTGACCTGAATGTTTTGATAAAAAACATTTTGTAGTTTGTCCGCTACATAACACAGATTAAAAATAGGTGTTATTTGTTTACTAAGAACATTCTGGTCTTGAGCTATTGAGCAGAGAAAACCGAATCCGTGAATCTGCAGCTAACTTTACTGAACTGTGACGGGATGGATGATCGGCTGATATGGTTTTAATTTGACACCACGATCGACCAGTAGCACCTCCGCGATCGACCGGTCGACGCAATGAGCATCCCTGATCTACAGTTTTTACCGGCCTACAGCCAAAGTCCATCAGCCTAGCTTACAAAGTTTTTTGACTTTGTTAAACTATGTGTGCACAAAGGCCATCGAAATTTGAAATCTTGCCATAAACAGGAAGTGTTTAATAACTCAGCCATGCTTTGTTTGATAAGGTTAAAACTTGCTATGTGTGTATAAACTCCATGTCGATGTCTAAATAGAAACCTAAAGCGTCAGTTATAGCGCCACCCAGTGGCAACATAGAATAAAAAATATTTGCTGTAGAACAATTCCAGGCCTTGTATTTTAACAAACTCTTAGAGATTGTATCTGTTCACCTCCGAACTCCATCACTCTTTCCTTAAGGCATATGGGATGTTAGATTGCGAAGCTTTTTTGACTTCGTTGAATAATTTTTAATGAATTTTGATGTTTCGCCATGAAGCAGGAAGTTGTAAAACTTTGCCATAAAGCTTGATTGTGATCAAATTTGCCATTTCTGTTCAGTGTCTATGTCTGATCGTAACAGGAAAAATATTTTCTTATTTATAGCGCCACCTGGGGGTCTTGACACTTAATGATGAGGTTTTCATAATTTAATTTCCTGTATTATACAGTATTTTGACAATTCTCACATGAATACATTGTAGCGGGTGGAGAGAGACACGACAACACTGCTCGAGTTCAAAGGGCTTTTATAAAAAAGTGTCGCACCAACAAATAATTAAAAGAATCACTCAGCATGGCAAAGGAGATTAAGGCAAGCTGAAGAGGGATGGACATGGGCAGTCCGGGGAAGGCTGCTCCGAGTACTCTGGTATGCCTGTCCAGTGATGCATGGTTCCCTGGCCAGAGGTATGAGATCTCCTGTGGCTTGTCTCCTCGGCGATCCCTGGGCTTCAAGCTTTGGGGCCGATGACTTCAGGGCCATGGGCAGCCAGAATGCCCAGTGACTCATCTGGTCCGGCGACGACCCTATAGACCCGGTCTGTGAACATCTTTCGAGTCCCGGTAGCTTCTACAATCTCCAACTGCTGCTCCCGGCGGAGGGAAAGAGTCCTCATGCCGAACAATGCGACTTTCTTCTTATTGGATGCTGCAGTGTCTAATGCGGGCCACTTGATGATGCACAGCTGGCAAGCAAGTGCAGGGCGAATGAGTTGCACCTTGCAAATGAGGATCACACCCCGGCTAACATTTACTATGAATTGGTCATAGTCCATATCACAACAAACTGGCCACCGATCGCTGCTTGCAGCTGTATTTTTCATTAGTCTCCACAATATTTTTCTTCCTATGTTTGCCACAAAAGATAACTGGTAACAAATTGTGTTTTGTGATAAAAATGACTATTGTGTACGCATAGCATAAACTGTAACATAAAATTTAGAAATTTTCCGAATTGTATATAATGACAAGTTTTGTTTATTTTGCAAACAATCTTAAGAAAACAAGTATTTCTTCTCATCACGCGGTGCCTGCTGGAAGTGTGGGTTCAGGTGGCATTCTTTTATAAACCAGGCTCCTGGTTACTTTGTATGATGTATGCAACCGTGTTTGTTTAGAGAGAAAACATCTGGCAGTGCTCAAGGCATGAACACCATTTAATCCACCGAGTTGTTACTGTTGTTTTGCTTTACAATCAAATCACGTCTTCATTTGTCAAATCAAACAAAGCTGTGTATATATTGTATTTAATAAGTAATAATGCATCAGAATGCTGAACAGACATATCTAGGTATAATTTCGGATGTGCTCTGTCAGTCTTCACTGACATCCACCCTCGACATCTTCAAAGGTCTTACGCTCTTCCGGGGAAAGTCGCGAGTGTGCATTGATGCGGCAGCGAGCTCTAGTTACCACAGCAACCGGCTCAAGCAGTTGATTGTACATTCACTGCACAGTTTCTGACTCCTCAGTTCAAACAAGTCAATCAAAGACACTTTTCTCGCAATTAATCTCCTGGTAAAATCACAAATAGTTGAGATCCACAAAACACATAGAACAACGATGACACAAATGTACCACAAGTTCGTTTGCATTGGCATTCAGGAACAAATGATGGGATGATGTAACGGATGGAAAGACATCTGAGACATGAAACGAAACGTATAGCTCTCCTGTTTTGTACATGATGGCAGCTCTCAGAAGAGGAAATGGCTGGGGTTGTGATACATGAATGGCCGGTAACTGAATCACTCAAGAAGGTTATGGCCAAAGGGTTGCATCACTCTTGCATGGCTGATGAGACGGTCCTTAATAGGGATGTAAAAAATGTATGGCAGGTTACTGCCTTTAAATGATCAATGATATAAAGAGATAAATCGATAATCACAAATATTTTTTCATCTATAACATTCCTTTCTCATCAAATGTACCCCATCACACCAGTTATTATAAAATGCTTCAAGCGGTTGGTCCTGGCACACCTGAACAACTCTCTCCCAGCCACACTGGACCTATACCAGTAATCTGGGCAGTGGGAGCATGGAGGATACAGTCTCCTGGAGTAAATAACAACACTTATTGTTGCTCAGCATTCAATACTTTTATACCGTCTAAGTTATTCTTCAAACTTAGTGATTTGAACAGTAATACTACACATTGCAAGTGGATTGTGGAATTTCTGTTAGATATGTCACCTGTGACCGTAATAGCCATCTCGTTTTATCAAGTCAAATTATTCAAGTCCAAGTCAAGTCGTGAGTCATAGGGGTTCAAGTCCAAGTCAAGTCACGAGTCATAGGGGTTCAAGTCTGGGTCAAGTCGCGAGTCATCCGGGGTCAAGTCGCGAGTCATCGGGGGTTCCCATCCGGGTCAAGTCGTGAGTCATCGGGGTTCAAGTCCGTCTTAAGTTATGAGTAGTAGGGGTTCAAGTCTAGGTCAAGTCGCGAGTCATTGGGGTTCATGTCCGGGTCAAGTCGTGAGTCATTGGGGTTCAAGTCAGAGTCAAGTCACGAGTCATAGGGGTTCACGTCCAGGTCAAGTTGTGAGTCATCGGGGTTCAAGTACCAGTTAAGTCATGAGTCATAGGTGTTCAGGTCTGGGTTAAGTTGCAAGTCATTGGGGTTCAAGTCCGGGTCAAGTCGCAAGTCATTGGGGTTCAAGTACGGGTCAAGTCACAATTCATCTGGGTTCGAGTCCCAGCCAAGTCGGGAGTCAAGTCGCGAGTCATCGGGGTTTGAGTCTGAGCTAAGTCTCGAGTCATCGGGGTTCAAGTTTGAGTAAAGTCATGAGTCATTGGGCTTCAAGTCCAAGTCGAGTTGCAAGTATTCAAATAATAGACTTGAGTCAGACTCTAATCCAAGAGCGTAAGATACCTTCCCGTTACCCGTCTTTAACGAGTACCATTTACAAATTGAATTCACTTTTGTTACAATTTAGCATTTTTTGAGAAACTGGTATCTAATAATTTCAAATCAGAGAACTTTGCACATATGTTTAAAAGCTTTTCAGGGTCTGCTGCTTCAATATTTTAAGGAATTTTGCAATTCCTTCAATTGTTTGAGAAGTGAATCCTTCATAGCAATGCTTTCAAGGTCCTTGTCTTCCCTGTGTGTGTACGTGCTGCTAAAACTCGATGAATATTACATCAAAATCTCTCTCTATTGATTTTTTTTACATTGGGATGAAACGCTAACACCTAACTTTCGCAAACAGTTTATGGTGTATCTCCTCTCTTCCACAGCGTTCATTTCCCTTTTTTTATTTTGATTTACTGCATTTTCCAAGCTCAAATTGATGTCTGCTCAGCCATGAGATTGCATCCTTTCTGTCTTCCACAGAATAATTGGCCTGTAAAATACATCTACCTGCTGCGATAACGACATTTTTAACTGAATACAGAGCTTTGTTTAGAGGGGGAATGAGAATGAGTTGCTAGTTACTGGTGGTCTGTGGAGACGGTTAAATGTTAGAAGTGGAGGGGATCACAGGCACATTACCTCATCACATAAATGTCTGGTGAATATCCTAATCGTTTGAGATATAAGTCAGCATTTCTTTTCTGATTTTATTTCAAGGCTGAAGCAAGAATTCTTCTTTGCTTTCACATATTAAAAGACAAATCTGGAAAAGTTGGTACATTTTTAACTGATCAGACACTGTATGTATGGCTGCGATATAACAACAAACTTCCCATATGCCTTAAGATAAGACTAATGACATTTGTAGGAGAATAGATAAAATCTTTTGGAGGAGTTTGTTAAAGTACAAGACCTGGAACTTTACAAAATATTACAAGAAATGTAAAAAGAACTGACTTCCAGTCGGTTTTGACAAAAATTCACTTTTTTTTAGGTCTATTCCCAATTTCAAACCAGTCCTTAAAAAAACAGTATGAAATAGTGTTATAAAACTGCAAAAAATCAGATATTGGTGGCGCTATTACTAACACTGCTTTATAGATTTGTTCAGACATGGACTCCTAACACGCATGGAAAATTAGACCAACATCGGACTTTGTTTGGTTATGTGAAGTACTGCTTGCTGTTTATGGCAAAATTTTGACTTGGGATGCACGTAGTCTATCGAAGTCAAAAAAGCTTCGCAATTTAACATCCCACATGCCTTAAGATTAAAAAAATGAAGCTTGGAAATGAACAGATAAAATCTCGAGGAGGAGTTTATTAAAGTAAGTGGCCATTTTTAGAGGTTTTTGAGAAATAGACGATTTCCTGTCGATATTGGAAATGCGATCCATATTACTTATATTTAAGTCTTGGTACTGTACTCATGTGTGCCGAGTATCATTCACCTTTGACAAACGGTTAATGAGCTCATACACTATAGAGCCATTTTGAAACACCCCTTAAAAATAAATAAATACATAAATAAATCAATTATAATTGCATGGAAATACATGGAAACACACTGGCCACTTTATTAGGTACACCTGTCAAACTGCTTGTTAATGCATATTTGAATCAGTCAATCAATTTGCAGCAACTCAATGCATTTAGGCATGTAGACATGGTCCTGAGCATTAGAATTGGGAAGAAATGTCATTTAAGTGCGTTTAACTGCTGATCTACTTTGAAACTAAATTGCTTTTTCCAGTAAACTGTTCACTAGTTGAATATTAATCTTAGTTTAGTCAATAAATTATTACTTATCTCATGTTGTGCACTTCTTGCACTTTAGGCATTTAAGTAACAAAACACAGTTTGTGAGAAAATCTGAATCCTGAATTTGTACCTTTGGTACAATTACAAGGAGAAACTGCACTAAATATCCTTTACAAAATCTCAAAGATGCTTACTATGAGATGTGGAAATCTCTTTGCTTCCGTCACACAAAGAATCTATTGATTCCAGAGCAAGCGTGCCGTACTGTTTCTCAGTCAGTGGAAAGAAGAAAAAGTTTGGAAACTTGGCAATAGACAACTGAAAAAAGGAGGTCTGCTCTGTTTAGACTCATTTCCAACAGTGACACTCACAGAGTGGGGTCAGAACGTGATGTAAACAACAAAAAAGCTGTTCCATCCATCCTGCATTAATGGCTCAGGCTTCTGCTGGTGTTGTGGTGCAGTTCCAGCGATATTTTCTTACCACTTTGGACCCTTAGCTGCAGCTGCACATTGTTTACACACCACACACTACCTGAGCTTTTTTGCTGACCGTGTCCGTCCCTTTATAACACTTTGTTCCCAACATGTGATTCTGAAGGATAACAAGCCCAATCACAAAGCTTTCCTCTGGCTCGTTTCTTGAGCGCAGGAATGGCTTGCCTTTTACTAGAATAGTCTTGACCTCACCATACTGCTCTGCTCACACACCCAGATCCACTGATTCCACACAGAGATGTCCAGTCATTACAGCTCTCAAAGCAACACTGGGGTTTCAGTGGCTGCCAGTCATTTTAAATTGGAACATTTGGCAATATTATACATTTTAAGAAAATATGAATGATAACACATCCCCACTGTGAAACACGGAGGTGGGTCACTGATGTTTTGAGGATGCATGGGCTGCAAAGGCAGAGGAAACAAAATTGTTGGAAGATGAACGCAGCATGTTCTCAAAGGACCCTGGATGAACATGCGCATCATCAGCCCGGAAGCTGCCCATAGAACACCACTGGGCATTCCAACACAACAATGATCTAAAACATAAGTCCAAGTCATTAGTTACACCAGAATGAAGGGAGACTTTCAGTCTCTTGAAACAGCAATGTTAAATTTTCCCAGGTTTGTAAATTTATGAGCACAACTGTAGTTTAGAAAAAAAAAACCCTAACAAACGTTATTTGTGTCATTTAAAATACATCAACAAAAGAATTTTGACCATTTTAAGAATTTAATTTTTTTTTCTGAGATTTCACAATTTTGACCATTTTTAACTTTCTCTGCAGCCTACAAAATGGCAGAATTGAATTGTGCAAAGGCAAGTCACAGTATTGTTTTAAATAATGGGAAAATTAGCATTTAACTTTCGTTTTTCTTGTTTAATTTATGATTTTATTTTAAATTTTCTGATTTTACCAACTCGTAGCCAGTTTAAATTTAAACAGAAAATAAGATTTGTAAAAGCTTTTTGCAAAGGAAATAGTACTTCAGCTCCAATTATCAATTTCAGATCATTTTTACACAAAACTTATAAATTAAATTTTATACTATATAAATGATAATCAGTGATACCTGTTTTATTATTTGTCTCTTGATCGATATCATTTATCTATTTACTGGTTAATCATATTCAATGTTACTATAGTTAATGGAAATTACCAAAACAAATAAAACTGCAAATAAAAACATTTTCCCTTACTGAAAAAAATGTATAGATTTACATAGAAATAACTTTAACTGACTGAAACTGCATTGTGTGTTTCATAATGCTAAAATGAGACTGAAATTCTAGATAAATTGTTAAGATAAGTCATACCTATTGAAAAGATATAAAATCAATCAATCAAGCGTGCCAGCAATTATATGAGACCTGCTGACTCATCTTTTGCTTATTTGCACCAATGGACAAAACTACAAAAGTTAGGAGAAAGCAGCAGAGCCCTATATGGGATTTCTGTTAATAGGAGTAAAGGCCAGAAACTCCATTATAAGCCAGTCACTTTTTAACATGTAATAGACATTCTTTTTCACCAAAGAGGATAACTTTTCCTGACAAGTTCATAAGAGATTTAAGAGAAAAAAAGTATTCCTTGGAGGAAAGATTGTGAAGTTGACAGTGTGGTTGTGAGGTGTTGCAAATCCACTTCTCACGGCCGAGAGACCTAGTGCAGTTTGTATTCCGTATGGACTGACCAGGATGAGCAGTACTTCACATGTCATCCATCCGGCGTACGCCAGTGAGCTAGGGATTTATCATGCAGCCTATAGAGGAAATTCATCCACTTTCACTGTGAGAAGACACCCAGCATAACTGTTCCGCTAAGATTCTTTTGCGTGGTTGAGAGCTTTGAATGCAGAACAGGAAACACTGAAATTGAAGAGGACACAAGGGAACCCAGAGGTGAATGGCCAAATAATGTTCTCCTACAAGTGCTTCCTTCCCTCTTATTTTCTCCCCCCGTTTTTGGTGACCTCGTCCTCTTTTGTCACCTCCATCAAGTGCAGGCCAACGGTTAGCGAAACAGGTGGTTAAAGTAAGAGTGTCTCATGAAACGGTGAGGAATTGGGGTTTTCGGAAAACGATGACCTCTGATCGCAACCAAGTGGATTATTCAAGGTTCCTGAATCAGGGCTTACAGATAAATCTCTGCTATAAGAAGCATTACATAATAAATAAATTAATTAACATTAGCTCTGTTTAACATTTTAAAAAATAAAATAAAATAAATAAATTAAATAAAAAAAAATTAAATTGCACACTTTTTTTGCTTATTAATTGTGATTCATTTTTCTTCAAAAGCTACTTATTTTAATTTATTTTAATGATTTTTTTTCTACAGGGATTGGTACATAATACGTATTCCGTCCACTAAAATTGTGCAAAATGAAACAATCATCTCAAAAATTAATCTAGTGAATGTAACCAATCCAATACGATCACATCAATACGATAGAAATAGAGAAGAGTCATTTTTTTCTTTTATCTCTTCAATTGCCAGGTAAAAAGTTATTCTTTCTCATACTCAGTTTTTTCATTCTATTTACATTCTATTTACGCTCTCTATATCACTCGTTCTTTCTCTTGTTCTCTCTCTGCTCTTTTTTCCCTTTCTTTCACTATATCTTTCTCTTTTTGCTCTCGATTTTTCTAGTTCTCCCTCTTTTTCTATATCTCTCGTTCTTTACTTTCACTCTCCTGTATTTCTATCTTTTGTTCTCTCACTCTTTCTGTCTCTCTCACTTTTCAACCTATCCATCTCTCTTCTATTGCTCTGTCTCTCTTTTTTTCTTTCCTTTTCCATACCTCCAGCTCTCTCTGTCTCTCTTCCACACTCTCCTTTCCCCTCCTTTTTCTCCCTCCCCCATTTCTTTTCTCTCCCTCCTGCTCGCTCTATATGTTCCTTTTTTCTCTCTCTCTTCACCTCTCTTCTATTTCTATTTTGCTTGTAAACACCCTTATATACAAGTAATACTTATTTTTCTTAGTAGTTTTAGAAGAGCTACTTTTTAATCGTATTTGGAACAGATACCTTTACTCTACATTCTTTACTTTTTTTTTGACAAGTAATGGTACTTTTACTGTTCACACCACTGGTAACAATTTTCAAGGAACCAAAAACCTCAAGAACTTCTGAAAACCTAAATTGTACTCAATTCCTGTCATTTTCTTTCCAGCTGATTAACCTTTTTCCGGCTGCAAACCTCTCTTTTAGTTTCTCCAAAATAAATTAACATCAAAGTTTTGTTCACAGGCTAGCATTCATTTGTTGCTTTTCTTTAGATGAATGAGATTTTAATTATCCATTTTTTTTTCTTTAAAGAGAGCAAAGTGAAGCTTGTGCATCCAGCGAAGTGTTTTATTCAAATTCAGATCGTATGAAGCGCTTGTTAGATATGAGGATGCCTAAAAAGAAGAAAAGAGAGCGTTTGCTAATGAGTCGGGTCTCATTTAGGTGCCTCTCATAGTTAGCACTTCATGGCAGTGTTTATTTCACTCTCGAGTGTCAATTAGACTGAGGCAGGAGAACTTCTGAAGAGCAGTCCTTTCTCTCCTGGATTAGCTGATAAGGAACTTTAACAATTGATTCACTTTGTCGTTTTTGTGCAATTTGAAAATACAGTCAACCAACTCCAGAGATAAGAGTTTTTCATGTTTTTCCATCAAAGCCTTTTCATTTAATCTTCAAAGAATTTTATTCTGTTTATTCTTATTTGAGACTCAGAGAGCCTTGGTTTGTTTGGCTGAAACAGCCAATCATAAGGTTTCTGATAATTGCTGGTTATTTTCTGCCTTTGATTGCAGTTATTTTCTTGTTCCAAAGACCTGGTAGTCAGCAGCATCCTTTAAACCAAACGCAGCACTGTGCAGACGTTTTAAGCAGGTGTGAAAAAAAAAATGCTGTGATCAAAGAATGCTTTCACAAATGGACTTCGTTTTCACAAATCGTTTCTTTTCATCAATGAACAAAATGCAGTGAATGAACAAAAGAGAATTTAAATCAAATCAATGTTTATGGTATCCACCCTTCTTTTGGAAAATCATTTATTTATTTACTGTCTTTTCTATAGTGCTTTTAGAAAGCAGTTTCACAAAAGAGTAGCCTAATATAGAAACTTTACATAAAGGGGCCATATTATGCATTTTTTAAAGCAGTTATAACAAATATTTGGGCACTCTATATTTGCACTGCAGCAATAATAACTTTCTAAATATAATATTAATCCTATTTTTTACCTCTGCAAAAAGCACCATTTACCCCCGTTCCTCCCACAGTCATGCCTTCACCGCGCCCATTTTGGGACTTGTAGTTTAGAAATCATGGGTAATGTAGTACATAATGGCCGCCAGTCACAGGTCAAATAAAACTGCATGAAGTGGTTCAGATGAAAATCGAGTTTTCTGTGTGTCACCCGGGCTGGTGCATCGAAGAGTTCTGTGCAAGTCTCACAACTTCATAAACTCTTGAATCCACCATAAACTTGTAAAAAATAACAACACACTTCACGCTGTTCAGTGCTTGTGTATGCTAATGAGCTCTCATGCTGTTTGCGTGAGATAAAGTTAATGAACAAAGTTTGGATCGATTTTCATGCAAATATTATAGGGGTTTGAAATCAGGAATGTGTTTATTCTTTCTAATGGCGTTTCGTTGACCGATTTCAGGTGTTTTGTCATGTGCTATGTTGGTTAGCATAACCGCTAGCATTGCTGTATCACAATTTTTTAGGATCAAATCTAAGTGGGTGATTGGGGTTACAGTTTCTTGGATTGTTCTTCAGCGTGGCCTGCTGCTCGGATAGATCTGCATAGAGATGAGCTGTACTAGGGATTTATCTGATCGAACAAAGGAATACAGGAATACACAAACATGACTGAAACATTTGGAATATAACTTGAGGCATGTTTTTGATGAGGGAATGTCACTAAAAGTTGCTGATAATGTCAGAAAAGTGTATATTCTCAATTTCTGGGAATGATAAAAAAATAAAACAAGCATGTTACAATTTTTATGCTTGAAATAATAAAACATTGTTCCTTACATTATAATTATAGATGCAGCTTTTCACTTTTTAGAATGCTTAGGGTACTCACAGCAAATGTTAATTTCTCTTTTGAAATGCTGATTTCTCTTTTGTATATTGATGAAGAAATGATTAACGCCTCCATTTTTGGAAGCATTTTTACCTTTAAACAGTGTTGGGCAAACTACTTGAAAAGAATCAGAAAGGCAGACATAGTTATGAAAAAAAAAATCAGACATAAGTGTGCAATTATTTACGGTTCTACACCAAATTGGCAACAAAAACAAACATGACAAATAAAAAGCATCAAAAGTGTGTGTAGCAAAACATTTGTAAAAACAAAACAAAACACGCCTGTATTCAGAATAATATTTACAACTATTTAAGTTATTTTAAACAATCGACTTAGGGTAAAATGATATTAAACCATTTTAAATCATTAAATATCTTTTTGGGCAAGTTTGGGGTGTTATGTTAAATGCGACTCCGAATCACAGCGCCTGCACATATCCAGCAGCATTTAGTGATGTACATTTATTTAATCAAACAAAAAACAATTCACTGCTTATATAAACCATCCATAATTTTCCAGCATAATGTGGCCACTTGTGAAATAAGTGTATTAGCCGTTGACAAGTTGCTAGCTTGTGTTTGCACACTGTAACGAAAGGTGGTTGTTTGGGGAATCACCTGAATGAATGTCTCAAATCCACATTTGATGATCATTTTTCTCAGTTGTCTCAGTTAATAGCATGTATTTGTTGAGATCTGACCACAGTGACTCAATGTGTGTTCAGTCAGTAGCAGCGATGGACGAAGTACACAGACCATGTACTTGAGATACCTAGTGTAAAATATTACTCCAGTAAAAGTGGAAGTGTTCCCTTTAAATGTCGACTTGAGTAAAAGTATAAAAGTACATCACCTCAAATGTACTTAAGTAGTACAAAAGTAAAGTGAGTAGTACAAAAAACTTAAGTAGTACAAAAGTTCAAAAGTAAAAGGAATTTGGTGTGATGTAGTTCCAATGTCTTGTCATGTCCTTTATACACTCAGTAAGTCAAACAAGGTAAAAAAAAAAAAAAAAACAAGTTCTATTTGTGATTTCTGATGTCTTTTAAAATTATCATGAGCACATCCTACTAATTAGAAACCACGTGATTAGGAATAAATAGGTGGGTGGGGGAGCACATTGGACATGTTTTTTTTTTTTAACAAATTATTGTTTGAAGTAATGTAGAAATCTTATTCCTTTTTCACACAGCACCTTGCTCCTTTACTACATCACAGCTGAGCTGTGCAATAATTTGCAAAAACGGATTAAATCAAGTTTACAAAGGATGTCTTTTTTCCAATTGACTAAACATGACTTGTTACAACCCAGCTGTATGTCCCCTCTATAAACAAATGTTAGTGTTTGTATAAAGCAAACAAAAACAGAAACTAACACACCACCAGATTTCCCTGAAGACTTACATAGTATGTCGACTCGTTCTTCCTTTCCACTACTTCACAAAATGTGCTTAAATATGACCATGGGCGCTCAATTTCAATGGCTGGTGCTTCTTCCATTATTGCGCTATAAACGTGACGGGGAAAAGAAGCAAGCAGGAGGCAGCAGCCGTATTAGACAGTAAAGCGCGCAAACTGCACAAAACATGACGTTTTCTGATTGGCTCACTTGCGGAGCACGTGAACTTATTTTGACCCGTCACTGGTTACGCATGTACAGTATGTTGTGGAACATAAAAAGAAACAACAGGTTTTAGGAAAGTAGTGGAGTAAAAATTAAGGTTTTCCACTTTGAAATGTAGTCGAGTATAAAGTCTCACAAAACAGTGATACTCAAGTAAAGTACGGATACGCCAAAAAGTTACTTAAGTACAGTAACAAATTACTTGAACTTTGTTACTGTCCACCACTGCCCAGCAGCTAACAGACGTAAACTAAAATAGAAAACGAACTTCTTAATATATGTCCTTTAAAAAAAAAAAAGTAATGCTTTGGATTTTAGATTTTAGACTTATTGCAGTTACTCGTTTTCACACACCTTCCCAAATGTGAACACACCCGCCAGTTCAGATTCAGTAGCCGAGCCTTGGTTTGAGACACACAGCATGCCGGCGCCGCTTTCGCACCCTCAAAAGCAAATGAATGCATTGAGGATTTCTTCAAATGGAAAATTGGCAGCCGCACACGGGTGACGTGACCCATGGCTGTCAGAGCCCTCAAATCTTCTTTAATGTTTCCATCTTGTTGGCTGTGCAATGGCACGGGGAAAAGGGCAGGAAGTGAGATATTCAATAACCCTGACCTTTTGGGCTGCCAGACGTGCCGAGCCATTTGCCTGTTAAACAGTGACATGACCAGGTCAGAACGACGGAGCTGGGGTGATTCTTAGGATCTTAAATTTGTAACCATGTCTATTTTGTCTATTCAGTTATTGAGCTCTGGCAGCTTAATTAATTGCTGCGGTAGCCGCACTGTCAGGGATTTAATGAAGGAGCATTCTGCGTTTCCAATTGGCATAAACCATAAAGTCAGAAGTCAATTCATCACTTTAAATTCTTGCCTACAACACATTTAATATTCATTTAATCTGTCTCTAAAACGGTTTAATTTTACATTGACATGTCAGCAAGTGATAGGACTTCTGTGATATGTTCTGTCAAATTGGTTTAAGCCCGTAATTAAATTGATCGCCTGTACTAAATTAAAATAGCAAATCGTAATAAGCTTCAGAGAAAACAGCCACCGATATTTGATTTCATGGCTCTTAATCGACTAACATTATACACTGAGCCAGTTGACATCAAAACATGGAAATTGCACCATCATTTGTACCGAGAACGCTCTGCGGTGAGTGCTGAGGACTCTTTTGGAAAACATTTCATCATTTACTCATTTTAAAGCTCTTTGAACACATTATTAAAGATGAATTAAGGTCTAGCTCAATTTCTCACTCCAAGCCTTAGCCCTCCTCCATTTTTCTGTATTGACATGAGGGGGGTGGGGGGTTGAGGGGGGAATCTCCACTCTCTTTTGAACTCGGGTCCATGGAAGGGTTGACCTTAGCACCAAACAAACTTTAAATAGTTTGATCCGATATGTTTCATGAAGGTTCAAGCTAAACTGTACAGTGATGTGTCCCTCTTTGCCTATTGGTCTGTACAGCGTTAAATCCTGCTACCCACGGCCCACGCACATTTTACTAATCAGAAAACCTTTAGTTTCTCCTCAGAATTTACATTTTCTATGAGATACTTTGCTAAAAATGTGGGCCATTGATAGCAAACAAGTTCTAATAATTGGATTTTCCCAACAAATTCTTTTAATCCCTGTGAAAATGAGTGCACCCTAATTATAGTCTTGTGAGAAAAGCTGGCACTTAAGACGGCAAAACTCTAATGAACAGGCGTCAACTTCAGGTGAATATAATGATTCATTTAAGACGTGTCCAGCAGACAGGTGGCTATAAAAGGGTATTGTTTAGCAAAAAAAAAAACAAAGCCATTTTCTCCTGTCGGCAATGGCTCCCCATGGAAGAAAAATATCACAAAATCTGAGAAAGCTGAGGGCTACAAGAAAACCAACAATGCTTTACATATCAGTCAAAACACTCTAGCAAAAGTGATCCAAAATTTTAAGAAAGATTGAAGTGCAACCAAGTTTCTAGGGGTCCTGTTCATGAGTGAGGGGAGGACAGAGTGTGAGATCGACAGACGGAAAACCTAAAAACCTCATGATCATAGGGAAAAGATCCCAGACACAAGAAAGTAAGAAAGCTGGTCTTTAAGTTTTCTTCAAATAGAACAAAAGCATCCATAGAAAAACCATTGAATACATGTTCACGCGAGAGTCAAGGGTACTTCTTCTGGCAGAAGGACTCAGCAGTGTTCTGCCGGAGAAGGAGAAGATACTGAAGGAGAAGATGCTGCTAACCACATGTTGAAAGCTACTACTGCATTTCTGAAGACCAAAAGGGTGAAGGTTGTATAAAGTTTAGCATTGCTCTCCATCCAGCTTTAACAGAGGTTCTTCTTTGAAAAATTACAGCTTAATGTGAGCTATAGTTTTATTTAAATAAGAGATAACTAGTTACATCTTTGATTTCAATTAATGCAAAGATTTGTATTTCAAATAATGCGTCAACTTCCTGCAAAAAGTTTGAATCCAGAACTTGTCTGTGAATAACATCCCTGTTGTCACTTGTCTGTGAATAACATCCCTGTTGTCACTTGTCTGTGAATGTACCACTTGTCTTATATTTGATGTAAATATAGTGGTACCCCGAGATACGATTGCTCCGAGTTATGAAATAGTCTCGCAGGAAAGCTTTTGCTTTGAGATATGAAGAAAATTTTGAAATACCACAAACAATTCTGCTCTATTTTCCGCATGTTAATTCTGACTCGGCGCTGCACATCCAGGTCCTGGCGCTCCTATCTCCAAGTGGAGAAAGTGCAAAAAGGGGCTGATACGCTTTAAATCAAGCGAAATATTATGTATAGATTACCAATAATGGACTATATCAAATGTTAGAGTCAAAGTGTCGTAAAAGAAATAACCGTGCTTGAAACCGTGTTGGAGTTAATAATTCGTGAAATTTCTCGAGAAAGTTAATTTTCATACGGATTGCTGTAATGTTTTCTGCCACCGGTTTCACATTTGTGTACGTATTACATTTTTGCTTGTGTTTTATTCTGTTTTATTATCATTTATTACATTAACAATGTCTAGATTTGAGGATTGTAGAAATGTTACTTGATTTTTCTCTGGTTTTCCATTTTTTTCTCAACTTATACTATTGTATCTGAGAGCCGATGCACGAATTAGGTGTTTTATATGTAAAACTTGCTTCGAGATATGAAATGTTCGGGATACGAAAGCCACCCTGGAATGGATTAATTTCATATCTCGGGGTACCACTGTACCTGGTATAAAAATGAGGAAACACTGACAAATTGTATAGTTTTTCAACGATCCAAAACAATCTGCATCTTTCGGGGGCTTCAATAGCTGTTATATTATGAACTCCTCACCCAGTATTTCCCCACAGGGATTCCACCTTTAAGAGTCCTGAAATCCAGTGAATCAAAAGCTCTGACCAAGTGAGAGAAAATGAGAAAGAGAACAAGACCGATCCCATTTTCTTCCACTCGCATACTCCATTCTGTCATCGATTGCCTCTGCAGGTAAGTAGTTATGTGTCAATGACTGGTCTGAGTAACCCCCTTTTCCTGGTAAATAATCGACTAGCACCTTGTATTTTCACTCAACTCTACACAGCAAGAAAAACCTCTGATTAATAAAAGTGTGGATAATGAAGCTGAAGCTTGAATAGCAGATACTGCGTCTCGGAAGGGGGTGGAACACAGGAAGAAAGGGGAAAAGACCTCCTGCTGGCTTCAGCTGGTTCCTGACTGATCCATCCCATATATATCACACATTATACCCCGAGATGTAAACGCCTCTCCCTGTAGAAACAGACCTTTAGTCGTTGAGTCAGAGAGAGAGAATAATTAATGTGCCCAGCTTCACAACCCCCAGTCTATCATTCTCTCCCGTTTGAAGTCTGTTTATTAGCGATAAAGACATAACCCAGTTTGAGAGACCGTGTGCTTTGAAGGTTATGTTTCACTGGTGGTGATTCGACTGGATCAGTGTGATTGGGGGATTTTATGAAGTTAATATGAAATCGAATCTACCACTTTTAGGCTTGCTAATGGAAGACATGTTGCTTACAGTGATTTACATGACACTGAAGTTATGAACTTTGTCAGTTAATGGAATCTCTTGGCGGCAAAGGGAACTTGAGCAATATATTTGTGAGTGCACTTTACCATGCGACCAGTTGGTTTTTGGTAAAGAGAGAGAGAGTTTTTTTTTCCACTCCTAGGAGGTGATCCCAGGATTGGGATGAATTTATGTTTGACTAGGAATCAAAAAAACATATTTCATTTGATAAAAGCACATAAAGGTTTTATGTAGGAAAGAAGCACTTTGTGGCAAAAGGCCTTAGAGTTCTCTCCAAATATAACAAAAGCATCCAAAGAAAAAATATTAAATGTTCACACGAGTGGCAAGGGTGCTTCTTCTTCGTCTTCCACCATTTCAGCTACATGTATCTGGTTATGTAAATATTTGGGGTGTAACAATATTTTATGGATGCGCCCTAGCACAATCCTGTGACCATACACCCATGTAGTCCATTTTATCACATCTAATGTATTCTATTTGGCTATTTCTTGAGATAAGCTGGTTAAATTTCACATAACATCAGCAAAACCAAGGAGCTGGTGGTGGATTTCAGGAGAGAGAAGAAAGAGCACACTCCCATCACCATCAACGGCACACCAGTTGAGAGGGTCAGCACTTTCAAGTTTCTTGGAGTTCACATCACTGAGGATCTGACATGGACTGCTCACACAGACGCAGTGCTGAGGAAGGCACAGCAACGCCTCTTGTTTCTTAGGCGTCTCAGGAGGTTTGGAATGAGCCCCCACAGAGCATCCTGACTGGCTGTATCACCACCTGGTATGGAAACAGCACCAGCAGCCATCGCATAGGTCTACAAAGGATTGTGCGAACTGCTGGTCGGGTAGTAGGAGGTGAGCTTCCCTCTCTCCAGGACATCTACACCAGGCGGTTTATGAGGAAAGCCAAGAGAATCATCAGTGACTCCAGCCACCCAAGCCATAGACTCTTTTCTCTGGTCCCCTCAGGCAGACGGTTCCACAGCATCCGGTCACGCATCAGCCGACTGAAGGAAAGCTTCTTCCCACAGACTATCAGGCTGATGAACACTTGACACACCTCACACAAACTCTTTTCATACCACTTACTGCACACCATCAACATGCAGCATGCACTGCTTTTTAATAAATCCCTATTCAAAACAATACTGCCTACAACTTCGGGAACACCTATTCACATATTCATTGTCTTATACGTATTGCTGTCAACATTGCAATTCCACATTGTTTAGTTTCCCTTTGGGAGTATGTTGCATGTTGTGTATTTTTGCACTGTCTGTATTTTGCACTGTCTGGAAGGCAGCACAAAAGTTTTTCAGTCATCACAGCACACGTGCTGCAGAAGATGTGACAATAAAAGTGATTTGATTTGATGTAAATCTTTATTTCACACGTGAGGCAAGGGTGCTTCTTCCTCGTCCACCGTTTTGGGTTCATGTATTTGGTTATGTGCATTTTAGCAGTGTCTATGTAGGCCATTCTGCCTACATCTAATGCGTTCTATCCAGCTGTTTCTAAAGATGAACTGGTTACATTTCTAATATTTCTGGATGATCTTCATATGGACATAATTTTGGCTACATGTATCTAGTTATATAAATATTAGGAGTGTAACAATATATTATGTCAAACATGTCACAATATTTATGGTGTTTAACCCCTGAGTGATTGATAAAAACAAATATACAGATATACACAAGTGCAAAAGTAACATTAAAAATGTGCTGGTCCAAAAGACGCCAGAATCTGTGTTTGAGACGAATTGGAAGAGGAGCAAAAAAGCTTCGCTAAAAAAAACGAATTCATGACTAGGTTTGTTGCACACATGTACATTCCTGAAGAAACAATTTAAATGTATAATTGTGAGATTTACAATGGCGTTTGGAGAAATAAAAATGTCTTTCTATTTAGTAGTAGCAGAACATCTAGTTTTATACAGAGAACGGAATTTATTAAATTGACCTTGATACAGAATAACTACTTTTTAAATTGGTTAAAATATATGACACTTTTGACCAATGTTTATTTTGTTCAACAGTTTTGAAATAAAAATCAAATTTATTACGCACAGTATATCGGTTTCCTCAGTCATCCCTGTTCTACAAAGGTTGGAAGGGGTTGGACGTGAGTCTGAGTGTATTGATCTTCAGCCTAGACTCCAGGGCTGAAATTGAGTCAAATAACTTGCTGTGAAATGCGCACCTATACTTTTCACTGGCTTCATTCAAAATATTGTATTTGAAACAACAAAAATCAAATATTTGCAGAGAAGAGTGTTTGAGTTAATTTTTCAAACGCATCAAAAAAGGGTAATTTAAACTCGTCTATGATTTTCCCATCTGTGAACTGCATCAGTTTTGGGTCACATACCCACACAGAAAATTTTAGCAACATCATGTTGAATGCATGAATATAACTGTTCAACTTGTGGACAAATAGAACAGTTTCTCCAAAATCTTTCAATGACAGTGATTTGATTTCCCCAGAACAATGCAGTACAGACCAATCACCAGATGGAGGTGCCATCAAACTATAATACTGTCCTTTTCTGAAACACCAGCCGGTCAAATCAATATGAATGCTCTCGCTACACACAAGCAGAGAGCAGCTACATTGGATCAGGAAAAGCTTGAGGTGCCACCTGCAAAACATATATCCTCCCTTGTACCAATACTGTACCAACTCCAACAGATCTCGTGACTTTGTTAGAATAGCACAGAAACGAAACAGACAGGTGATCCGGTCCAAGCAAGGGAACCTCCACTTGAAGAAAATAATGGACTTAATTACGCTAAGAAACAATGGTGTAACATTGTGAAACATTGAATATCAAGCTTCTAGTTCCCCAATTAAAGTAAAGCTGGAAGCATTGTTATTGGTTTGTTATTGTATTGTTATTGTCAGTAGTTACCTGCTGGATCTATACTGTTCTTGCCCAAGTGCCTTTGTTGCATCTAGTAGAAAGTGTGACTATCAAGCTTCTCCAGCAAGAGATGGAGAGAGAGGGGGAGAGAGAGATGGAGAATGTGGTTCTTTTCATTAACCGGCTGATTTTGAAGCTTCAGCTTCCCCCTGGTTGGAGCCAGTCTGCTTTAGCTTGCTCTAAACAGCCAATGCATAATTCAAAGATTCTCTCCCTTTCAAAAGGAAGCGGCTTTGAAATACTAAACTTTGAACTGCTGCATATGAAAAAAAGAGAGGGAGTGAGAGAGATTGAGGGAAAATGTCAAACAATTGTGTAGGAGAGGAAGACAACAGCTAGTCGGAGCTTCATGGAGTAACCAAAGAAGAGCCAAACTCATTCAACAAAGAGCGAGAATTATTACAGTTCTAGATTATCTACAGTTCATTAAATGGAGTTTTTGGGTGTTTAAGGAACAACATGTCAGTCATTATGAAACTGCTGGATATTTGCATTGAAATTACATTGCTAATGCAGACAGGGTGGCAAAGAGGGTAGCAAGTGACTGCTACGGCCAAGTGTCCTTCCTGAGTGGAGTTTGCATGTTTCTTCCACTCAGGACAGTTTCTGAACACACTTGATTTAAGAAATAGTTCTATTTTGTAACCTTTTGGCCCCCAGGTTCGGTTCCACACTTGCAGTGGAGGTGTGGAAAAGGGTTTACACAGCCCTGTGCAGAAATGGGCTGCAGGAATTGGCTACATTTCTAGGAAATGAGGTTTAAGAATACACAATAAACTCAGTCTCTTCAAAAATCATATTTTCATCTATAGAACTACACACGAAGGCTCTAGAGAAAGCCATTGTTCTTGGTTGAAATACAGCAAAAACCTCCTCACAAAGAAGCTTATTGCTCTTCTATTTCACCATCTGGGTATGTGTATTCAGTTATTTACGTTTCTGGGCTGTGCCAAGAAATGGATCAGCAATTGGGGGGGGGGGGGGGGGTTCAGTGTGCAATGGACTCTAAGAGTGTACACCAGAGCTGCGCCCGTGCTTGTTTCTCCCCATCTGGTTTATCTGACCACTCCACACCACTTCAAATTTCACTTGCCCCAACCAGGTTGGAAGAGGGTGCCTCAGTGGGCTTGGTGGCCATGTAGTGTGAGTGTGGGCCAAGTGTGAGTGAGGCCAAACTAGAAGCGATTACTTTTAGCAAGAAAAAAATCAATGGTGCCAAAGAGCATGCAAAGTACCAAAATAAAGTGCCACAATGTATAAAACATGGCTATATACTCTATAATGTTCTAGAAGGACATTTTTTTCAGTTTTTCATTTCAAAATAGTTGTGTGATAATGTCGTGAGCACTTTCTGCCTCATGTAAGCACAAGCCAGCCATGGGGTGGAGGGCTCGCTTCAAGGGATCTGGAGTGTCTGAGTACAGCCTAATTTGAATGTGTGAACAAATGTGGCCTTGTGATGGACTGGTAACCTGTCCAAGAAGATCAACGAGAACCCTGTACCCCTAACGGGTTAGGATTGCATTTATTTGATTGCAAATAATATTGTTATTAAGTGATAATTCAAATGCAGTTTAAATGTGAACCTTGATAGTTTTAGAGATTGCTCATCCTCCTGTAGATGCTGTGATGGAGTGTGGGATATAATCAGTGTTGCCAGTGAAGCTGAAAGAGTGGGAGAAGTTACTCTCTCTGCCTGCAACACCGGGTGCCATGAGAGCTGTGCTGGTGCTCTATCGACCTGGCCAACAGTGTCCCCACTGGGCCTGGCTGGACACCTGCTCCATGAAGGGGCAGCCAAGTGTCAAGCCTTCCATGTGCAAACCACACTGGCACGGAGACGGGGACTTCTAAGCTTGCAGCCCAGTGAAATTCAAGTGTTCATCACCATTGGTGAGCCCACACCACTGAACCAGGAACCCAGGTGCCACCAGACTGAGTAGGGTGAGGTCACCCCGGGATTTCCTCCCTTGTGCCTCTTGAACCATTTGCTCATCCTCCCTGTATCAACTATCAAACCATTGCGGATCAAGTACTGAGTGACTTATTTGTTCCATTTCAATAATTGCCATTTGGGCCTCGGACTGTATGCCCGTGTCTCTCTGACCAACCTGTGACGATGCGTATGAGCTTAACATGATGTCGACTCAAACATTGCAACTACTGCGGCTTAAACTCTTTTAGCAAGGCTTTCCGAAAGGTTCAGGAGTGTGTTCAGAATTTTCACCACTCTTTACTAATAACTTTTAATTTCATTAATCCCAAGGATCTATAAGGCTAAGGTGAGTCAAGAGTAACAAAAAAAGGCCAAGGCTCAACCAAACTTCTTCGTTGGTAGTCTGACTATTACGATTCTTTTGGTAACAGACAAACCAAGACTGTACCTCAGATTTCTAAATCAAGAGTCATGAGTCTTCAATTTTGGAAGTGAAAACCTTCCTGGGATGAGTTTGCATATTCTCTCCGGGCTTGCGTTGGTTTTACCCACAACCCCAAAAACATGCGTCAGGTTAACTGGACTGGCAACTTATCCAGGGTGTAACCACGGCCTTCACCCAAAGTGCGCTGGAGATAAGTATCGGCAGAATCCTGTGACTCCAGATTGGAAGAAGCGGGTAAAGATATTGCATTGCACTTGGTCATATATGGCATGTATGCAGCTGCTCGGCCATGGAAACATACCGTGATGCTCTCTAAATATTGTTCTTGGGCCAATCTAAACTGCACAAACTTTGGAGGTCTGTAGGATTTCACTGGAGAAAGAAAGGGACTTCTGTACACTTATTACATTTTCTTTATTTACATTATCTCAAGAAATGCAACATCTAAGGGTGATGATCATGAAACTTTAAATGTACACATACTAAATGGCTTAGCACACTGAAAACAGGTGAGGGAGAGAGATCACAAAAACGAAAGGCGCTCTGGGCTTTTGCGAGTTCCTGATTGCAAACAGCAGGAGAGATGTGGTGCAGTCGGCTGAAAAGCAAGCAGAAAATCTAACTTTGGTGTCAGTTTGGAAGGATGGGACTCCCCAAGGCTTCCCGGGTCCGATTGAACTCTGCATTAACAAGCAGAAACCCGACAATGCCACCCTGAGATCACAAGCATCATCAGAGAGCTCTCAGAAGAAGCCATTTGAATAAAATTAATATATTTTTTTGGATGCAAGTGGTTTAAAGTTCATAGAAACACGCTTTGTATTCAAGTCCACAAGCAAATGTGGTCATTATCAGGCATCTCCATTGGGTTCCATCCCCTCTGTCCTTTCTAAATATTTTGCACTCTAATCCTCATCAAACCTGTCTTATTCCTGTCTTCCATTTGGATTGGGCACTTGTTTTATTTGGGTGTCTTGCGAAGATGTTAAAAGACAAAAGTCAGGGTTGCATGTTCAGGAAATTGTCTCTTTCCAGAGGGTCAGGTTTCTTGTTATACTCTGTTTTTGCAACTTTGTGGCTTTTTGGAATAAGGTCTCTTCCCTTTTGTACAGCAGACCGCTAAAACAAACAGTTCCATTCCTGTGAGGTCTTTTGCTGTTTGTTAAGTTACAGTTTTTGTTTTAGGAAAACATATTTCCATTTTGCCGGATTCCCTCAAACTTCTTTTGCAACCAGTAGACACCACATGAGAATCCAGATGAGCTGCAGGTGATCAAGCATGGGCATTACAAACTTGCTCAGGTCTGCAGCGCCCTCTTTATAAAGTATCTGTATTTTTCAATATTTCTATTGGCAAATTGAACATGCAAACATTAAAAGCCTCAAAACAACACTCATATAACCTGAAAACAATGATTGTTGAACCTCGTGGTTTAGGGGAAGGATACAGAAAGCTCACAGAGATTTAAGCTCTCAGTTTCAAGTCTAAAGAACAGAAGCACAGTTTTAGTTAATCTCAGAAAAAATGCGCAGTCACAGTCAACCCACAGACCAGGTACAAAAGACCAACAACATCATTCTAAGTTATAAAGGCAAAAAAGGGGTGTTGTGGATGGCAGAAACACAAACAGCATTCCAAGCAAAACACTTGTTGCCTACAGTAAAAATGACTGGGGCTTCCATCATGCTGTGGGGCTGTGTGACCAGTGTAGTGACTGAGAATCTTGTAAAAGCTGGGGGGCGCATGGATTCCACTCAATATCAGCAGATTCTGGAGAACATGTCCAGGAATTACTAACAAACTTGAAGTTGCACCGGGTCTTTTCTAAACACTGCTTCAAATCTACTAAGGCATCCGTGCAAAGGAACTTTGTTGTCCAGAATGGATTGAAACAGATTACGCTAAATTCCACAGTCTCGGGACGTGTATATTCTATTTTTTTATTTCATTTCATAAAGCAATTGTGCTTTTTAAACACACCCTGGCTTCATACAGATCCTCCATTTCTAACATTTCGGCTGGACTCCCTTAAGGCTCCCAGGAATGATTAAAAGTTACCTGCAGTCTGATTACCGCTGGGTGCCCTGACTTATGCTGCAAAATACACGTGGCCTTTTACTTAGTGGCGCTTTAATTAAAAATCCAGTCAAATGAGATTTCTACGCAATTGCAGATGATAATAGGTCACTAGATGGATAGTTGCAGTTGTCCTTCCTCATTAAAACTCTCTGGGCACCATTTATCTAATGAAAGACTCAATCTATTCATATCTGCAGGGAAGAAGGGGACACAATTAGTGCGAATGGCAAAATAACCTGACCACGGTTTAACACAATGCTGCTATTTGCAAGAAGAGGCATTTTCTTATTGCATGCTGAGATCGATGCGATTCCTCATTGGCCATTGATTTAAGTCCGACTCATTGTTTGGTTAAATGGCACTTAGCCATAACACAATCTAGAACAAACTAATTGTAACAATTGATATAATTGTTCCAATGGTGATGGGAAGATGGTTAAATGTCACCTGAGAGATTCTGGGTTTATAGCTTTAAGGAAGTTCACATTGCTCACAAAGGCCACAATCAGAATTAGTTCATTTCAAGTTCAACCAGAGGCTAAAAAAACTTGAGACGTGGGGTTTTCTACACAGCTGTGAACTGTAATATAAAATTAAATAGAACAATCATTAAACCTATGGGAGTATTGCTGACAATAATTGAACACTTCTTTAAAATGCATACGATAAATGTGATGGATTATTTGAGGATGGATATAATGGAATCACCAACCTACATCACAATTAACGTCACGCTGGATTCACTGCACATGGCGGTTGCAAAAGGTGGGTAGCCATCCACTAACTTTAATGCCAACCATCGATGTCTTTGGCTAACAGCCATCAGAAGAGCAGATTGGAGCGAGGACCAAATTAAAAATGCGCAACTCAGCAGTTGGCACTTTATATCAGGTAAGTTTACTTTATTAATCAAACAGATTAATGTTGTCCATTTGGTTTACAACAACCAATGTATAAGTAACTCATAAGTTTTAAGCTTATTTAACAAAAGAAACTAGCTTCTATGCAAACTAGCTTCCTAACTAACTCACCTTTAACTTTAGTACAATGTCTTGGTGGTAGTTAGCTTAGCGCCAACGGCTAGCTAGTGCTTTTATCTTGCTATAAGCAAGCTCAATCTTTTTACATTGCAGCACAATACTGTAATACACTTAAATACACTTGCTTTTTGATAAAATAACTCTACATTTCATGCCACTTGTTGATTGGCCATTTCGTTTTATCCATATGCCATTGGGAGGGTGCTATGGCCGACGTTTGCCACTCACCAATGTTAATTTGGTCGAAAAAAACGCCAAGAGCATTATGTGACTAAAATGTAATATTGTTGTCTTCCCTCGCTGCAAATGCTAGGACAATCAACCGGGAATCACGAGCATTGTGTATGTTTACAAACTAGTAAATGGGTGAAAATCAAAATAACAGAGATGGACACAGCTATTTGGTCGTCTTCTTCTTCTACTTTCGGCTGTTCCCAGATTTGGGGTTGCCAAAGCAAATTATCTGGTTCCATCTAACTCTGTCCTCAGTATCCTCTACTCTTGCACCAACTAACTTCGTGTCCTCTTTCAGCACATCCATATATCCCGTCTTTGGCCTTCCTCTTACCTCTTGCCTGGCAGCTCCATCTCAAACATCCTTCTACAAATATAACCACTATCCCTCCTCTGCTCATGTCCACCTTGATCTGGCCTCTCTGCCTTTGTCTCCAAAACAACCAACTTGAGCTGTCCCTCTGATATGCTCTTTCCTAATCTTGTCCATCCTCGTCACTCCTAAACTGAACCTCAACATCCTCATCTCTGCCTCTTGTCTCTTCCTCACTGCTAACTAACCCACAGTCTCCAACCCATACATCATAGCTGCTCTCACTACTGTTCTCTACACCTTTCCTTTGATTCTTGCTGACACTCTTCTGTCACACAACACCCCTGACACTTTTCTCCATCCACTCCAACCTGCCTGCACTCGTCTCTTCACCTCTTTTCCACACTCCCCGTCACACTGGACTGTTGACCCCAAATACCTAAACTCCTGCACCTTCTTGACCTCAGCCCCCTGTAACCTCACTGTTCTATTTCCCTCCCTCTCGTTCAAACACATGTATTCTGTCTTACTGTGACTGACTTTCATTCCTCTTCTTTCTAGAGCTGACCTCCAGCTTTCCAGGTGATCCTCCACCTGCTCTCTGCTCTCACTACAAATCACAATGTCATCTGCAAACATCATAGTCCACAGAGATTCCTGTCTGACCTCATATGTCAACCTCTCCATCACCATAGCAAATAAGAAGGGACTCAAAGCTGATCCTTGTTGTGCCCCACCTCCACCTTGAACTCCTCTGACACATCTCACTGCTGTCATCTTCCTCTCATACATATCCTGAACTACTCTGACGTACTTCTCTGCCACTCCTGACATCCTCATACAGGACCATAGCTCCTGTCTTGGCACCCTGTCATACGCTTTTTCTAAATCCACAAAGACGCAGCGCAGCTCCTTCTGACCATCTCTGTACTTCTCTATTAAGACACAGCTATTTGGTCAAGTTGCTTAAATGTCATTAATATATTTTACAACACAGAGAACTACCACCTATATTTATGAATATCCTAACAATTTGAAAAAAAAATCTCCATTTGAAAATGTGTTGAAGTGAAAGATACTCCTGTTTAATTACAAAAAGCATTTTTAGCAAAGTAATTATTTGCTTGGTAGGTGACCGGGATTACTTGGTGATGCTCATGGAGACCACCTTGACTGTCTGTTCACACTACGAAAAAAAAATTCAGTTGACTTGAATAGGATTGTATGTGAAAGCAGAAGTTCCGGCCAACCCGGTGCAATTCTGGATTCTGCTCAGACAGAAATTCAGCTTGGACAAACTTTGGTTTGGAAAGTTTTTGGAAAATTTCTAAAATCTAAATATTCTGCAGTTTTAACCCACCAGAAAAAAAAAAAACATTCTTAGCATGTGAATTTAATATAATTCAGTATTTACCTTTAGAATTGATAGATTTTTTTTTTAAATAAGGTTCAAGGCTTTGAATGGAATCAAGTCTAAAGCAAATTCTAACCAATGCATTCGAGGCGTCATCACTAGTGAGTCTTCTATTACATCATGAAAAGCCTTTTCATCTCAATGCAAAAGATTTAACTTCTGAAGTGCAACATTTATTGAAGAACCTTGACCATGACACTTTCTAAACTTTATCCTTGCAGAGTTTCTCCAACAGAAGAGCAAATGAATGGCCGAGAAAGAATGGTCAAGCTAAAAGTCACAGCAGCACACATTATATTCTTTGCAAACCTTCAAAGATGTTCTCCTGAAATCTCCTGCACTTGATGTCAACGTCTGCATTCATTCTGCCAAGGCAAGATTAATACACTTGAAATGAAGACATTTGTTTGCATTGCTTCACAGATTGGCAAATATGGTTAGGATCACCACTTCCTGTTAAGGTGGCCCTGACTTGTATTCAAAAAGGACGACTTATAACTATTTATTAGGAACATGTGATGTGACGTTTGCATGAGTAGTCCATTAACATAGACACACTTATTTCCCTCATACAGTGAGTATGAATAAGTATTTGAACACCCTGCTATTTTGCAAGTTCTCCCACTTAGAAATCATGGAGGTGTCTGAAATCTTCAGTGAAGGTTCACGTCCACTGTGAGAGACATGATCTAAAAAGAAAAATCAAACCTGGTGAAAAACTACAGGAAGCATTTGACCTCTGTAATCACAAACTAAGGCTACTGTACCAAGTATTTTCTCAGGTGTTCAAATACTTATTTCCCGCTGTATCATACAAAAAAAAAAAAAAAATTGCACATCGTGATTTCTGGATTTTCCTTTTTAGATCATGTCTCGCACAGTGGACGTGCAGCTACTCTGAAAATTTCAGACCCTTCCATGATTTCTAAGTGGGAGAACTTTCTTCTCGTTGGATGGAAATGGAGCTTTTTCCGCAGATATTTTATGTGGTATTCTAGTTTTGTGCATAAATTTAATTCATTCTAGTGTGGTGTGAATAATGTCTAACTGCAGACGATTGCAAAAATGCATTAGTTGTTCCTCTTGTTCCGGACCAAATTCAACAAACTAAAGGTGTGAAAACAAGACTAGTCACAAGGTCCATTTGGAACGAATGAACCAGGGACTCTTCCATTAGCAACTCATGCACAATTAAAATAGCAAAAACCGAACCGTAATTGATTACAGAAGCTCTTTGGCACTGATGAAAGCCATTGTAGAGTTTACCATCAAAGAACGTCTTTGGCCAATCTGAGAAGTTCTTTCTCCCAGGCCTCATTACCATAGTAAAACGGACTTGTGGGATCACTTTAGTCCCCAGACACCGCTTTTATTCCAACGTGAGCCCACTGTATTTCACCCTCATTAAGAAAAAAATCTCATTACACAGACTTTGGTTTGACAGACCTTGCCATTGGTTTCCTGGTGGGTTCGAATATCATTACATCAAAGGCTATTGCACTATTAAGCTGCTTATTGATATAGTCCTGAGGGATTTGCCTAATAAAATTCAATAAGATTACGCATACAATGGAATCGCTGTTTATTTTCTTTCATGGCGGGGTGGTAAAGTCCTCAATAAAAGGCTAAACAGCGTTTGATCACAAAAAAAAAGGAAAAGCGCGGCGTAATCAGGCAGCTTGTCAAATTGGCAACTAAAGAATTACATTCATTTACTGATTCAACTCTGCCAATAGTCTCACTCTCACCATCCTTACTCCGGGTTTTCCTTGTCGAGTCTATAAACTCGCCTTCGCTCCTCTCCTGGATTTAATTGTGTCAGGAAACCTTGGATATTTCTTTGATTCATGGATTCTCATGACAAACACAAACCCGACTTAATTGGCTATCAAAGTAAAGCTTCTATCTATGCAGGCTCCAGGCCCTTTGTGTTATTAGCGCTTGTTTATTAGCTGCATTGATTGAACAGGGCTGACATTAAAACGGAGGGAAATTGAAAGCAAGATGCCAATGAATCATCAGAGAGAAGCTTGTCTGAATGAGGAGAAAGAAGCTGTTTTATTCCTGTTGCAGATGCATCGCTGAAATGGAAATGCTTCACAATTAACTTGCTTTTGATATTCACCATATGGTGCCACTTCCTTTTTCTTTCAGATATATGCAAACAAACACGCACGCGTGGAGTAATCATAAGAAACATGCCTCTTTTCTTGTGTCTGTGGATGATTACCTGCAAGGGAATTAAAGGGGCAAGAAAGAGAAGGATCTTGGTAGGGTTTAGTCTGGTCAGCCGAGGCAATGTCAAGCAGAAAACTAGGCTGCCTCACGACGTCAAACCAGCTTTTCTGAACAACCTCATTGGATGGAATTTGCACATCAGGAAGGTCTGGATCAGCTAGTGCTGAGTTTCTGTGAGAGAAACTACTGTGTTTGTGTGAAAACATATTTGATTCAGTCCTAGACATTAGAAGTTCAAGGAATTCAACAAACAAATCCATAAAAACACACAAGAATGGGCTTTACAGAGGAAGGGGGGTGGGGACAATCCCTACAAATAACCTTAAACTAGGTATTAGTATTTAAAGCACCCTTAAATATAAAAAAGCTCAAAAGCAATCAGTAGTAGAGTTGTAGCCAAAAAGCTATTTCTCCAGAGTGAGAACAAGACTTGAGTCAATGAGGCATAGGAACTAAGGTGCAGAAAAATAGCAGCAGGTGCTCTGGACCATTGGAATATATGGCTATAGCAGGAAAAGGTCTGTTCATCAAATGGCTGAAGAGTGGTATACAAAGGAGTGTCTGCAGGTAACCATGGTGGAGGTTCCTGTAATGTTTGGGGCTGCATAATATGGAAACCGGGGAAAGACTCTAAAAATCTGGAAATTTACATCTTTTGACCTAAATTAACTTCTGTACCATCTGGCTTCCCTTATCTCCTCTGGCCTTGGAGGCCGCGAAGAGGAGTCTAAACATCCCCCGTGCAGAACTAGATAAGGGGACACTCTCAGAACCTTTCCCTGCATTCACTTATCTTCGCCAGCTATTTTTCCCCACCGCTGTAATCTGACGGGTCATTGGACAGCGCCCCCATGGCTGCAGAAAAATGCCGGCTGCGGACTACAGCGACTACACCACTTCCCCGACCCCTACCTCATCCTGCGATGTTCTTTCCTGTATTTGTCAATGTGCTTGATTGCAAATGGCTTTTTTTTTAACCTGCTCCACAGTGCTCTTTTCTTTGAAGGACAATGCGGAAGGCTCTTTTTTTAAGCTAATTTACCTAATGTATATCCATTTCTCTATTTCTCTCTAAAATGCTACCTCTCAACACTGGCCTGTTCCCACCCTGTCTATGTCTGTGGCCAGAGGGGTCCAATTTCACTACATGTAACAGTGTATGTGACAAATAAAGGCTAATTCAATTCAATTCAATTCAATTCAATTCAATTCAATTCAATGCATTTATGGAAATAGAGCAGCAGATTTTTTTCAGGATTAAAGGTGTTCTCAATGTTGAGGAATACAGGCAGATACTGATTCATCAGGGAGGCGTATGAATGGCCACAATATTATTCTGCAGCAGGACAATGACCACAAACATACAACTATTTCAGTTTGCAAAATAACAAGAAATACTTAAAGTGATGCATGGCCCCCACGGAAGCCTGATCGTAACATCATCTGGGAAGGTCTGTGGTTATGTCTAGAGATACTTTTTTATGACAATGCTTGATAGAATTTTTTTTTAGTACAACCCCAGCTTCTTTTTCTACTAATATTTCTTTCATTAAACAATAATTCCTCAGTACTTCTGAAATTTTGCAAAATAATTCAGTTACATTTTGTAATGTTTTCACTGCAAAAAAAAAATGAGAAGGAAAAGTTTTTTATGTTCGTTAACAAAAATCAAAAGTGTTGAGACAAAATCTTAAATCCCCTAAAGGGTCCAAGAAGAGTGAAAATTACATAAAAATAAACAAGCAAACCTTTCCTAAACCATAATACCGTTCCAAGCACTTGTTCCCTTGTGCTTTTTTGTCAGAACTTTGAAAAGCACCAGCCATATCACAGGTCTTGTACTTCCAAGGGTCATCGCTTGTTTTCACCACTAGATTGCAGGGCTTGGCATTTGTAAAATGAAACGTTTGGCACATTTCCTCACATTTTCATTTTAATTGCCTTGCAAATTATGTCATAATTCTTCTAAAGTTTGTTTGAATCCAAAAATATCAAAACTAATAACCATTTTGAAACCTACACACTAGATTGGAATTCACAACTAACAATAGCTGAGTTGCAACATTCCTAGTCAATTCAAAACAGCCACTGTGATTGGCAAACAGCCAATTTCTATTTTCCTTGGAAAACACTGCAATTATTTGTGAACCTTGTTTCAGGACCACAAAATATGCAGCAGTTTGATTGTGCTCCTGCTGATAACAATGATCACCAGAAAAGAAGATTCTGAAAAACCCACACTTCTACTCTTCTCTCGACACACTCTCAATCACTCACCAGCTACAGAAGCGAAGAACCTGTGTGAAAAAGTTTCAGTGTTTCATTCACACCTTTTTTGCAAACCTGCTTCATCCTATATCATTAATTCATGGCAGACCACGCCCATTTTCTTGTGTTTTTTAAAACTGAAGTGTCCTGCTGAGACACAGTTTAAGGCTTAAGCTTCTGCAGACAATGTATACAACGAAACAAATCCCTGGTGCCATATTTTAGCTGGGGTCAGAGCAGATGCACAATGCACACCTTTAATATTAAACACAGCTCTATGAGAAGCTCTTCCATTAGAAACAGTAAAGATTTAGTCAAGATGGCACTATTTTGAAAATAAAAACCAGATTCTGTCTCAGGACAATGTAGCATTATCTGTAAACAAGTAACTTCAATAAGACGCCCTGCTGTTATACATTAGACACAGCATGAAAGCAGACATCCCACTCTAATCCCACTGCGACCAAACACACATCTCACATCCAGCGTTATTGGGAAGCTCTGAAGCGATTTACTGTGCACACATGCACATATACACTGACTATTGTGTGATCAAGAATCCAGTGTCTCGCTGCAGGAAGTGTATTCGTGAGATGCGTCATCATCTCCAAGGTCTCGGTCAGTGCGAGTCAACGTCAGTCGGTCTTCAATCTATGATCATGGTGGTCTTCTGTGTATGGGTCTGTGCAGGTTTGTGTGGACCTGATTGGTGCATCTGGAGCATATTTTTATTCTTGGATGCCGTGGTGTGAAAAGCTCTTAAAAAAAACTCAGACAGAAATTGAGGTTTGTTTATGTTAATCATAGTAACAACTTACATTTTAATGACATCACTGACAGCTCCCTAGCAACAAGCTGTTTATCCTAGCAACCATAGCTTTGGAAAATTGGGAGAAGGCAACGAGGAAAAAAAAAGCATTAGACAGAAATTGTGTTTCGTTTAAGTTGATCATAGTAACAACTTACATTTTAATAACAATGACAGCTCCCTAGCAACCAAACTGTTCACCCTAGCAACCAAAGCTTTGGTAATCGGGAGAAGGCAATGAGGAAAAAAAGCAGCAGACAGAAAATGTGTTTTTTTTTATGTTGATCATTGTAACAACTTACATTTTAATAACACTGACAGCTCCCTAGCAACCAAACTGTTCACCCTAGCAACCACAGCTTTGGTAATTGGGAGAAGGCAATGAGGGGAAAAAAGCATCAGACAGAAATTGTCGTTTGTTTATGTTGATCATAGTAACAACTTACATTTTAATTACAAAACTGACAGCTCCCTAGCAACCAAACTGTTTACCCTAGCAACCACAGCTTTGGTGATTAGGAGAAGGCTATGAGGAAAAAAAGCATCACACAGAAATTGTGGTTTATGTTAATCATAGTAACAACTTACATTTTAATGACATCATTGACAGCTCCCTAGCTGTCTTACTGTTTACCCTAGCAACCATAATTTTGGTAAATGATAGAGACATGGGGGTTTTCATGTTACAGTTACATATAAAACATTAAGTTATGTCAATGCTAGAGTCATAGAACTTGGTATACATCACTCACAGTGAGAAAGGAACATTTTAATTACGCCATTAATTTCCTTCTAGCGACAAGGTTAACGCAGCAACTGATTACAAAAAAATCTGCAAGTTTGGAGTGACGTTGAATCTGTCACTCTGTTTTTTGCAAGGAGAACACATTTTGATGATATAAAAAGAGCAGCTCGTGCGTTCACATAACGTACCACAAATCCAAATCCCTGTGATCAGCCACCAACGGTATAAACCCCTCGACATCGAGGATTTTTTTCTAGATGTTCGTAGATTTGTGCAGGAGATTCGTGCAAATCTCAATTCGGATCGGTGTGTAGAGAGCTTAATCATCAGAACTCTGTATACTGTCCTTCTGGCTACTCTTGTTCCTGTCCTGTCTCATCCAGTCGTGGAGATCTGGGTCTTTTCCTCCTGCCTGTGTACCAGCTGTGTCTGAGATAAGTGCTCTCTTTTAAGACCATTTGGAGCAATTCCTCCTGGTTTTTCTTATTGGGAACTCTTATTGGAGTCCAATTCTATGGCTCCTAACAATGTTCAAAGTGTTTTTCTTTACTGGTTTTATATTTGGGGGATTGGAAGTACTAGAGTATAATTGTATCCTCACCTTCTTCTCTCCATCACAACCTTGTTTACCACAAATATGAGAACCAAAAAGGGAAGAAATAGACTGAAGATGTAACATGTAACCCATTAGTCTCTGTGTGAAGTAACTCAATGAAGAAACTGTACGTTCTTACAATGCATTACAATGATTCTTACTAACACATTTCTATGAGCAGAGAGAAAACGGGTAAAACGCTCACTTGGGAAATCCCCTCAGTTTGGCAAACGTTTACATTCCCTGGGAAAAAAAAAATCAAACAGTTTGACGAGAACAAGAGTGAGCCCTAGTCTCTGCGTGGGTAAATGAGGAAATATGTAATTAGAGAACCCTCGTTATCGCCTCATTAGAACCCCCTTGGAGCAGCTTTAATTAGCTCAATTACCAGCAAGGGCTCAGACCTGCTCTACTCCATGTTCTGTCTACAATGGCCATTTCTCATGGGACTTGCAAAAAACTCCACAAACTGCTAAAGGCATTGAGATGGAACCCAAAGCAACAGGAACTGGAGCCTGCAAACAGATGCCATCATCAAATCAAACGATTTCTTAAAGATCGTCACAGATGTCATTCTTCAAGACTTAGACAAAATTGTTGCCACCCCCTGAAAGTTCTCCAGGATATCAACTATTTCTTACAGAAAAGTGATGCATTAACAGTTTTACAACATGCATGCAATGATATTTTGGCACCCATTCCAAATTGTTGTCAAATAACAGTTTTTCAAGCATGTGATGCCCCTTTACACTCCCCTAGGGCAAGAAACAGGTGTGGGCAAGACATAAAGCAGAGAAATTCACTTAGTCTTTGCACCGTGTGTCTGTGTGCCACACTACAGACAACTGAAAGAGAAGAGAACTGTTAGAGAGCTCAGGAATCAAAATTGTTGAGAAATAACAACAAGATCAATGTTACAAGTCCATCTCCAGAGATCTAGATTTGACTTTGTCCACAGTGCACAACATTATCAAGACATTTTCAACAAATGGCAGTGTGGCTCATCTCTGTGTGTGGACGAAAGAGAAGAATTGATGAAACTAAAAATGCAGGAAAGTCCAGATGGTGGATAGTCCCAAAGAAATTCCAGGTATGCTGCAGTGAACTATCCACCTCTTGGACCAGTTTGCAAAGGAAGAGTGCTCCAGAATTCCAGATGAGAGGTGTTAGAAGCTTTTTGATGTGTATTTTGGGTTCATAAAACTGTATATAACTGTATATAAATAAGCTCAAGCTCAGTCTATAAATTGGCATTTAATCAAAAGAGCTCTAAAAATTTGGGTAAGTAAATGAACCATGCTAATGCATTCAAAACAAAGAGATATAGATAAAATAATTTAGATTTTCAGACTATGAATAGAACGAGGAAGGGCACTTTAGTTATAGCAAACAGTTTGGAGCAGTAGTGCTAATCACTGAGAAAATATAGGGAAACAAAACATTTATAAACAAAGACAAACAAGAATTTGAGAGTAAAATAATCAAAGAACATCTTGGGGTTACACAAACCAAATTGCTGTAGAATTTTTTTAATTTTTTAATTTTAGATCACGTCAAGAGCCTTAGACACAAGACAGAAAAAAACTCCAGAAACACAAATACTTTTATTTAATATTGAATTCTTGATTTGGTGTTATGGGCTATTAAAAACCCAATTGTTTCGAAACCTTAAATGGGTGAAAGAAAACGTGATATCAGCTTTTGCTCATTTTACTCTCCTTTTGTATTCAGTCTCTTCATTTTTTGTGGGATCCTACTCGAATGGTCTTGTCCTAGATCAACTAATTGGTGATTTTGACAGCACTCTTGATTTATTAAGAGCCCTTTATGCTACACTGTGTAGAGGACTTTGTGTATGTTCATTTTGTGTAGTTTGTTATCTCCCACAAATTTAGTTATTTCGTTTTTTTCCCTCTCGTGGGTGATTTTGTTTTAAAACTGCTGCACTGTGAAGATTCAAATGAAATTTATTTGCATCACTTGCAACTGAGTTCTTCCTTTTACACACCAATCGAGTTGAGCGTTATCTCTTTGCTAAAACTCTTAACACCAATAAAATAATGTTTAAGATAAAACAAGTTCAACAAGGAAAAAAAAAATATTTTACACTACAGAAGTTAAATGTTGCATTCATTCATAAAAAATCAGAACTAAACTTGTTTTAAACATACCGTATTTTTCGGCTCATAAGACGCACCGGCACATAAGACGCACCCAATTTTTAAAGAGGAAAATCCAGAAAAAAAAGATTCTGAACCAAATACTGTTGTAAAATATTTTATATCAACTGTGTAAAAGTTAACAGCCAAACATGTAACATGAACAGACAGTAAACAGTAAAAGTAACAAAAAAAAGGCTGTAATGTTTTTCTTTGCCCCCACTCATCACTCTAAAGTCCACCATTCGTTATCACCATCACTGTTCCAGTGCAACATTGTCACCACATTACTAATAATAGCCAGTAACATGGTCACTACATTACTAATAATAGCCAGTAACATTGTCACTACATTACTAATAATA